>JAUMHL010000009.1:6012611-6030782 GCA_032362345.1 Sandelia bainsii | reverse complement strand
TGTAGGAGAAATATGATCTCTCTTGCTAATTCCAGTCAGAACTCTGGCTGCAGCATTTTGAATTAACTGGAGGCTTTGTCACCTCTGTCGCTGGAGCGCTGGACAGGGTCGGAATGGACTGGACCTGCGCTGTCAGCCTGGCTAAAGGTGGCGTGCCATCAATGATTGGGAACAAAGCAGGTGTTGTGACCAAATTCAGAGAAAAAGTACAGGCCGTAAATGGAGGGAGTGATTTTTGGACATTTCACAGTATATTGCGCCAAGAGGCTTTGTGTTGCAAGTCATTGAAAATGGATCACATCATGAAGGTGGTTGTTCGAACTGTTAATTTCATCCGAGCCAGAGGTCTGAATCATCGTTAGTTTGACAGCTTCATTAATGATAAAGACATTACCTATGGTCTGCCATACCACACTGAAGTAAGGGGGTTAAGCCGAGGTGCCGTGCTAAAGCGTTTCTTTGATCTACGAGAGGAAATTGGACAGTTCATGGAGAAAAAAGGTAAACCAGTGACTGGTGGATATTACAGAACACTTGAATAATCTGAACAAAATGTTACAAGGGCGGGAAAAAAATCAACAGTATTATGACAGCATACGTGCATTCAAGATAAAACTGACTTTGTGGGAGACACAGCTGTCAAATGGTAACCCTGCTCATTTTCATGTGTGCGCAACCAGCGGTAATGCTGACATGAGTCGGTACAAAGACAAGATTACGGGTTTGCTGCAGGAGTTTGAGCAATAGTTCCAGGCCTTTGGGGAATTCTCAGTTTTTTGCACGCCATTCACCGTCAAGGCTTCTGATCTACCTGTCGACATCCAACTTGAAATAATTGAATTGCAGTGTGATCCGGATTTGAAGGACAACTTTGCCTCTGTGGGCTTGGACAAATTTTATCAGTGTCTCTTGCCAGGATACCCCAAATTAACAGCCCTGGCTGCAAAAGTTTTGTGCATGTTTGGGACTACCTACCTTTGTGAACAGGTTTTCTCTGTATTGAGCATCAATAAAACAAAGCTGCGCTCAAAGATTACACACAAGCACTTAAATGACATTCTGAAATTGGCTGCTATTCAGGATTTGACGCATGATATTGATGCACTTGTGAAGGCTAAAAGATGCCAAGTTTCAGGAGCAAATTGAAACGTGAGTAAGCCTAATTCCTGTAAAATGCTGGTTCAGACACTTTTTGCACTATGAAGAACAGAGTTCTGTGAAACTTAATATTTGTGGTTATATTTAAAGAAAATCATCATTGTGCAGCAGCAGCTTCAGCACAAAAGAGTTTGTTTTGGTGCAAGCATTTGTTCATGCACTGCCAGAACTTATGTATTTTTTATGTATAAATGTTATACATTAACAAGGCTGGGAATAGCTTAACTTTTGTCCCTAATAGCTCCCACTTTATTTTGTATGGTGTATGAGTAATTTCAAGTGGGCAGGATTACTACACTAATGTGAAAGTGTAAATTTAAAATAATTTCTAGATCTTGACAAGTTGTTTTAATCATAAAGTGTATTACTATTTTTTCATTTTTAGATACCTTTGACTATGTTTTGTGTCTTTGTTATATTTTTCCTCTGAAATTTCAGGTTGTTCATAATGTTTTGTAAAAGGATAGTTAATTAAATTTAAACATTTTCTTACTTGTACTTTCACTTATTTGTAGTTCTTTACAATAAAACACAAACACAAACTTCCAGTTTCGTATCTTAAGAAGCTAGTAAAGTTGCAAACAATGTCTGGTGATTTTCTGTAAGTAATTACAATGACAATATAAAATTAACCCATCACAACACAACTATAATCTATGTCAGGGGGCAAAGTCTACCAACCTGTGCATGGAATATTTTCTGTAAATGAACATTGTACCAAACAACAAAGCCAACCCCACAAACAATAAAGCAGGCAACCACAAAGAGGCTGTAAAAGGAAAATATAAATAAATATGTAACACACACATACACACACAGTCACGTCTCACTAGACGTGAGGACACTTACTTTACCACAGTTTCACCCTGACTTTCTCCACTTCCAGGTTCACTCCCTCACTGGATGAGACCCCCTTCACAGTCACAGCTGCTGAGGTGAGGACGGCTCTCCAAAAAATGAACCCCCGCAAAGCAGCGGGCCCTGGTGAGCACACCAGCTCAGCAAGGTCCTGATGGATATATTTAACATCTCGCTGTCCCAGGCCACTGTTCCAATTTGTCTTAAGGCGACTACCATCATCCCATGGACCAAGACCCAGTCATTGTCTTGCCACAATGACTACCGGCCTACTGCTCTCACACCAGTAGTTATGAAGTGCTTTGAGAGTCTGGTTGTGACACGTATAAAAAAGTCCATTGACAACACATCTGACCATCACCAGTATGCTTATAGGTGGAATCCAGGTGACTCCACAGCTGACTCCATCTCTACTGTGATCCACCAGGCATTGTCAGACCTGGAGAACAAGGACTCCTATGTGAGGGTGCTCTTCTTGGATTTTAGCTCCGCCTTCAACACCATCATTCATCATTCATCAGACACCTTCCGGAGACCCGGTGGAGGACCCTTGCTCCAAGCCGATGGACGTGAAGGCTGGGCTGGAGGATTTTGCCTCGCAGGCTGGGAGCCCAGACCTGCTACAGGCGTGATTCTCTTAGGCGGGGGTTGTGGTTGGGCCGTGAACAGTTTCGGCTTCGGGTCTCGCCTGGGGATGACAGTGCGCAGTGCCTCTGTCTGTTTTCTCATCACTTCAAATAGTGACAAAATGTCGTCGAGCGATTTGCCAAACAGGCCGTCAGTGGACACTACCTCATTGAGGTAAACAGAACGGTCCCTGTCCAAAATGCTTATGAGCTTCAGCCACAGGTGCTGCTGCGCCACAACTGTGCTCGCCATGGCTCTGCCAAGGACACAGCGCAGCGTGCGGAGGGTGTGGTCCGATGTGAGCCTAAACTCACCACCATGGCTAACCTGCACCAGTGGCTAACCTGCATGATCACAGAATCAAGCTATAGAATACAGAGCTACCCGATAGCTGAGCTGAGGCAGACAGAGAAAGCTTATCGATAGCACTGAAGCTATTCAACAGCCGCTCCATTAAGGTGTACACAGCGAGGTGAAGAACAGAGAACTAAAGGAGATGACGGTGGCAACGGTACTTATACAGGTAGGTGGAGCTGTATGTATGTCGCCATACGTAATCTGTGAAAGGCATTTTGATAGGTGACTTCACAGCATGGACATGCATCAGCATTTTCCATACTTTCGTTTTTAACAGTGAGTTAATTTTGGATTTATGCAAATAATTTTTCAATTTATATTTTAACACATGTATTTTAATTTCTTTGTCACTTACATACTTGTTGCAATGACCACTTGTTTAGTCCTCAGCCTACTGGAGTGCCAGTGTTGCTTTCAATAATCCTCTATGCTATATCTTACTTTGGAGGTATTGTTGCAAGAATTCTCTCTTTTGCCCACTTCTCAGCCTATGAGAGCTTCAACTGCTCATTTGCTGCTGGGATTATGTTCTTTGTCTCAAGTCACAAATACAGTAAAAAAAATATTTTGCTTCCCTACATTCATCATCCATCTTGACTTTGTTAATTTGCATGTTATGTAAATCTCAACCTGGTAGGCACATCAGACAAAAATCAGCTGAAATGATTCTATCTGTTACACATACAGATTTTCATATGCGTCTTTCTCAGCCCACAATGCCAGTTTTGTTTGGAATGGCCATTTACACCAGGAAGTGAGCTTGACTGGACAAGGATTTTCGTAACTGGTGCTTTTCTTGGTCCAACATTTTAGGCAGGTTTGTTGACATGAGTGCAGTAGAGTTCATATTGTATCATGCTGGTACACAAAATTAGTTTGAATTCCTATGTAAATAATATATAATACGGTCACAAACTGAGGAAAACACACAATGAAATCACTAATACACTAATAATCACATGGCCACATTCATTTTCCTGAAATTTTATTGAAAGTTATTCTTCTTAATTTTGCTAATGTGTTTAACAAGTGTGACCTTGTTAAAGTCACACTTAACAAGATATTTAGGCATTTGAGACATCGCTTCATAAATATAGAGAATTGTTGCAAGTTACTTCTTTAAGAACTGCTAAAGCAATCTTTAAAGCATCAAACAGTTTCATATAGTATCTGTAATATACAGTAGAATAATATAATTTATGCTGGATATGTACATTTAGTATTGAAAGTATGTTTTACTCTTGACTAGAGTTTGTAGACTGCATTTGTAATCCTGAAGCAGTGGGTCCTTGCTTTCTGAAAATAAACGTTTCACTCCTGCACTGGAACGTGGAGGAGGAAAAGTAGAAGATGATAGGATCGATACAGGTGTTGAAAGTACTAAGTAGCAGAACGTAATCATGTTGGGTTCTCATTCTTGAAGTACCCCACTACATGAGAGAGGTTGTATGGTACCACACAAGTGAGAAACACAGCTAGAGTTCCTAAGGCCATGCCAATAGCCTTCTGGATCTTTACCTGGGTTATCCTGAGACGGCTATATAGGATACAGATGCAGCTCAAGTAGCAGTAAACACAAATTAGAAGAGGTAGTAGGCATAGAACAAAAAAAAATCCAAACGTACTGGGAGTAGGACCTCCAAGTGGTCCTCTTTGAACAACCACATCATTGTAAAAGTTGTCCCAGCACTGAAAACACAACTGGAACCTTTCATCAATTCCAAGTGTAACAGAGGTATTAAGTGACAGCTAATTCTGTCGGTAACACTCACTGTACTGCCAGACAACAACCACAGTATTTGGTGTAGTTGTCGCTTTATTTACATTAGCAATTTATGAAAATCAATTCTGCATCTTTGAGTATCACATTCTGTTGTGATGAGCCATAGTTGGCTTTTATTTTCAAAAGCAAAAACAATCTGCATGGTTTGATGAGGTAATCATATTTACTTACCTAGCAGTGGAAATGTAGAACAAGCAAAAAACTTACAGCAATAGACTAAAATGCAAAACTGCAGCTCATGTAAACCTTTATATTGGATATGTTAATAAAATACCGCCTCCTACAAGATCTCTGCTGGAATAAACTGTGAGCATGATAATCAGGTTTCGATATCATCATGCTACAGCCTGCATTCATTTAAAGTTACACCTACACTACAAGCTCTGAGAAGAAGTCATCATTTCAGATAAACAAATTATTTTCCCACATACACATACCTAGACCTTGTCTTCTGAGTTCTGTGTCACTGCCACAGACATTACAGTGTTGCAGTTATTTTGCAAAAGTCAAATCAGTGTGAATATTTTCAGCTACTGGCTATGGTCAAGTGTGATAAAACTATAAAAGGAAGTAGAGCAGTGTGATGACAGTAAGGAGCTTACCATTTGAGAGCAGCTGCAGATATCCTCTGATCAGTTTTAGATACACAATACTGGGAGACGTCAAAATACAGTTTTAATATACTGCATCAGCCACATTCACTATACTTCTGACAATGCCAGTATTTTGCCTTCTCTTTAGGGGGCTGTTCTATTATTGTTGTGGTGTTGAGCATTTCTTCCAAAAAATCATTATCATAAAGTCCACCAACCTGTGTATGGAATAATTTCTGTAAATGAACATTGTACCAATTGTACAGTGGAGAAGTTGGTCATTTATTTCCCCAAAAACTACACTGTTCTTCTTTTTGGAAACAAAAGTGATGGAGAACAGTATAGTCTCATTTCCATCAATGCTCCAGTGTATAGAGGCAACATGGGATACCTTAGCATAGCAGAAGCACCTCAGAACTTCCTCTGTCATATGGCATGAGGACTCTGATTGCTGTTACATCTAAAGTTGAAACAATTGCTTAAAATGTTAATAAATTAAACCTCTTTTTAGTCTCCTCTTCATATGCAATTTGATGCAATTAAATTAAATCTTTACTGTTCTCCATCATCACTGTCACGGTCTCCAGCTGGGCTCTCTGGTCTGTGCTATATTTCGTAATTTCCTGTCATTTCTCTCCCATCACTCTGCTCTCCCTCAGTTCACACTAATAATCTGTAATCAGTGCAACTCACCCCACCTGTTCACCTCCCTTCAAAAGCAGGTCTGCCAGTCATTTCCCTGCCTGATTGTTTGCTAACCTGACCCTAGAAAGCAACTCTCCAGCACTCTAGCTTTGGACCTGATTCATCTGCCTTTGGACTTCACCCTGATTTTTGCTTCTGACTGAGTCTGTAATTGCAAGTTGATTTGGTCTGCCTTGACACTGGATTTTGGATTGTAGACTATTGCATCTGTCTGTTGGACTCTGGAGCTGCCTCAACTCTGAACACCACCTGTAGCATGAGTAAAGCTGTTTTTGGTTATTCTGTTTGAATATTGAATAGGACTTCTGGATTTGGATTAATAATTGTATTGGATTTATAGATTTGGATTAATGATTGGATTGGATCTGGACTTTGGACTGTTATTAGGATTTAGTGTAAAGATTCTGGACTTGTATTATTACCTGTGACCTATGCTTTCTCCCCTAAGCGAACTGCTCCCTGTTTTCTACTGTCCCTGGTCGAACTCTCAGGACTACAGTTCCCATCATCCCCTACTCTTGTCTCCAGTTCTGGGTTACCATCCCATATTCTCTTCATCGACTGACAGTCACATCCCTCACAACCCGTGAGTTGTTTAAACATTCTATTACAAATACCCATCTTGAAGTTAAACACCTTTAATTGTATTCGGTGTCCAGGCTCTCTATGATCATCCCCACTCACTTGCCATCCTCTGTAGTTCTGGTTCTTCTTCGTCTCTCACTCCACGTCTTCTGATAATTGTTTTAGACAATAAATCATTTTTTGTTTTAATCTGAGCCACGGGTATATCGGAGTCCAGCCTTTGAACCATCACACATAACTTTAAGCTTAGGTCAAGCTATTCATCATTACTTTGATTTTTATTTTGTTACTACATCACCGGATTGACAAAAGCTTGGCTTTTAAGACAAATTTATGAAAAATTTATCACCAACAAGAGAATTACAAATTGTTTAATTGCCTCACTTTTAAAGAAAAAGCAAACAAACGATACAAATTCATAAAATGTCATGTTTGTTCTGCAGTTTCTACTTTTAGAGCAGAATGTTGTAAAGGCTACACTACCCTGATTTATTTTTTCCCCACTCAGGTGAAACTAAGCAACTAATGTAACCACAAACCTAAATGTATGTCTGTATATGTCTTTCATTTAGATTATTTTGAGCACAACTTTGGTTGGGTGCAGGATGGCTTAGCTGTTTTTCGGATCTGTAACTTTGTGTAGTTCTTTACTACATCTGAGCCCTGAGTGTAGTTGGTGCGCTTGTGTCTCCCTCTTCTGGCCAGAGTGCAACGCAGTGCAATCCCTGGTTAAAACTATTTAAACAGTTTCTGTTTGAGTGCTTGTAGTTTTATTCTGTTGTGGTTAAAACAGACTAAGAATTTTGCAGTGGTGTGATTATGTCCCTGTTAAAGGTTTTGGGATATTCTGGGTTTTATATTTTATATGGTGCTCATTTGTGTTTGAATAGATGGTCAACTTCAATGGTCAGATCTAATCTGTACATGTTTTTAAGTTGCACATGCATCTTTATATTGTGTATATTAAATTTAAGTTTACAACTTCTAACCAACAATGATGGTTACAATTTCATCATAGAATCTGATTTTTGTAGCATCTGGGTTGGTGAACGCCACAGCATTAACAGCTGTTTACCACACCAAGAAAAACATGAAGTGACTTTGCAGAATTACTCTAAAATATTTTCTTATAATTTCTGAATGCCAAAGCTAAAATAGCATTTGTCTTATTCAAGAAAATAAAACGTATCACCCTTTTTATCTTGTATGCAGATACACTACGTTATAAATAGTGCTAATAAAATATGTTAGTATTTTTACATCATGGAAAATCCTGTCTACTAAAAGATATTTGATTACAATATTATCAAACTAAATTTACAAAAAAAGTTCTTTAGTTAATAAAGCACAAGCCTTAAGGGTTTGATGAAAAATTAAGTACCATGAAAGCAGTTTTCAGATGTCAAGATGGCAAACCTTGCCAGATGAGCTGCTACAGTTCATGAATGCAGTGTGATGGACCACTGATCAGTTACTGTGCGCAGGTCCACCACTTTACCTTATAATCCCCTCTACACCCCCTCTCTTCTAAACAACCTCAAGCTGGAAACTTGCTGAGCTTATTTAAACCAATCGGCACAGGCACTGTAAGTGAAGCTCTCACTGATGACCTAGCTCTGTTCTCTGAATGTTGGATTTTTGGATTGTGGGTACTGGACTTGGTAATTTGTATGGCTGGCTTTCCTGGTTTCAACTCTTTCTTCCTGACCCTGTCTTTGGCTAATCCTCCTGACTCTCCCTGATTATCGTGTTGTCCCTCTGCTATTCTCAGTCTCTGACTTTCAGTATCTACAGACTTTTCCCAGTAAACTTTAGGATCACCTGTCATCACAGACTCCAGTTTCTATCATCCCCTTGGCCATCCTGTTTATACAGTCTCCCCCATACTGTATCTGATTCCTCTGGTCCTCCAAATTTACCTGCCCTGCTCCAGTTCTGGTTCGTGCATTCATTCAGTCTCCTGCTCCTGTTTTATTTTGTAATAAATAACCTTTTAACTCCAGTCTGAGCTTGCCTGGCATATTTGAGTCCAACACTAAGAATGTCCCATTCACTAACATGGAGTAGGAGTAGGTGGGGTTTGTGACTTGTCACCACGGGGTGATTGACTTGGCTTCACTTTTGGAGAGTTGTCATGTTGCCCATCTTTTTATTTTTATATACAGACTATGATTTTGCCACGGTTTTCCAGTTTAGAGGACATTCAGGTTAGCTTAACTAGTAACTGTAGGTGTGGATGTAAGTGTGAAAAGTTGTCTGGCACTGTGTCAGCTCTTTGACAGAATAATGAATGGTTAGATTACTGTACATGTGCCAAATACCTGGTTGAGATCAAGGTACTGGCTGTGGAGGTCCTCTTGAAAACAAATTCAGCATCCGGACTGGAGTTTGACAGGGAGATGTTGTTTCCCCCCTCCTGTTCAGACCATGCAGTATTGCCCGCATTGCACAGTTGTATGGCCTGCGGATCAACACAGACAAAACCAAACTGTGCTTGAGCCAACTCTAACCTTAAGCTTTATCAAAAAGGAAAGTTTTAAACCTAGTCTTAAAATCAAGAGGGTGTCTGCCTCCCGAACTTGAACTGACAGCTGGTTCCAGAGGAGACAAGCTTAATAAATCAAGGTTCTGCCTCCTTTTTCACAATTGGAAACTAGGAGCAGACAACTAACAAGCAGACCCGTACTCTGAGAGTAAAGTGTTCTACTGAGATAATGTGGTGTTATGAGGCCTTTAAGATATGATGGAGCCTGATCATTAAGTGCTTTGTATGTAAGAAAAAGGATTTGGAATTCTATTCCAGATTTTAGCGGGAGCCAAGACTAAGCTAATGTAGGGGAAAGATTATCTCTCTTAATAATTCCAGTTAGAATTCTGGTTACAGCATTTTGATTAACTGCAGTCTTTTTACAGAGTTATTGGGACATCCCATTAATAGTGAGTTGAAGTAGTTAAGTCTAGAAGAAACAAATGTATGTTTTCCAGCATCACTTTGAGATGGGGAGCTCCTAATTTTACCAGTATTCTCAGGGAAAAGAATGCAGCTATAGAGATTTAAAAAGTCAAATAATAGTAGTACTATTACATACAGTAGTACTTTCTTACCATATAGAGTAAGTACACTACCAGTGCAAAGTTTGGACACACCATCTTCAGTGGTTTTTCTTTATTTTTCATTATTTTCAAAGTTGTACATTAATACTGAAGACATCCAAACTTTAAAAGAACATATATGGAATTATGTATTAAACAAATAAATTCTAGACAACCTAGAATGTGTTTTATATTTTTTATTCAAAGTAGCCAGCTTTTGCTTTCATGACAGCTTTGCACACTCTTGGCATTCTCTCAGTCTGCCTCATGAGGTAGTCACCTGGAATGTTGTTTTTTCAACAGTTATGAGTTCCCAGAGGCTCTGAGCACCCCGACACCATCACACCTCTTCCTCCATGCATCACAGTAGGAACCAGACATTCAGGAACTGTCCAAGTCTAACAAAGAAATGGCAGGCAGAACCAAAAATCAGAAAGTTGGACTTATCAGACTAAAGGACGATTTTCAGCTTCGACTTCATTTCCTAATATTATGATAGACTCTTTCCTCTTTACTTAACTAGGTGTTTCTTACCATAATATGATTTTGTGCAGTAGCACTAATTGCACTAATCTGTCTTGTCTGAGTTTAGGAAATTACAGTTATGGTTTTTATTTTCATGCTTGAAGTTTAACTAAATGATTAATTTCTTCTGGTTTCATTGATAAATATAGCTGGGTGTCATATGTGTAACAATGGAAATGTATTTCTAATAATATTGCCTAAGGCAGACAAAAATTAAAATGTTGACCTAATGATAACTCTACATGAAGTCAGGAGATCACCAGAGTCACAGTGATAATCATCTAGGAATCTTTTTGAATTTCTGTAGAATATTTTACAACAGTCCTCCATACAGACTCTGCTATATTTTGGTCTGTACCACAGTAGTGATAAGGCAACAGACACATTGACATGGGAATTGGATTACTTTCTTATTTCAAAGTGTTTGCTTCTTCAGTTGTGAAATCTGGGGCTAAAAACAAAAATTCTGCAATGTAAGTAACTCACAAATTAAGTAAGAAAACTTGAAGAAATTACTTGAGTAAAACTAAAATACTTCATCAAATCAAATATCAGATGACTTGATTCTGAATGTCATCTCTTGAGTTTTCACTTGTCATTGTATTAACATGTAAGTAACAGCCTGTTTCAACTTTATCCTTCATTTTGGCATTCTGTGTAAGCATAAGTATCATTGAATAAAACTGTTAAAGAATATACAATGCAGTCGTACAGTCGGATAAACAAAAGTGAAATCCTGTGGAATCAAATGTACACAAATTAAAATCACACAAAAATGCAAATACTCAACAAAAAAAAATTTTTCATTCTTTGTAGTGAAGTTGAAAGCTAGATTCATTTTGAGCAAGTTTTCAAATGACACTGAGTGCATATTGGAAATAATAAATCAATATATTAATATATAATTGTTGCAAAGACCACTTGTTTATTCCTCAGTCTATTGGAAAGCCACTTTTGCTTTTGTACATCCTCTCTGCCATATCATGCTTTACAGGTATCGTTGCAGAAATTCTCTCCTTTGCCCACTTCTCAGCCTTTGAGAGCTTCAACTGCTCATTTGCAACTGGATTTCTTTACTTTGCTTGCCTACATCACATTCATTATTCATCCTGACTTTGTTAATTTGCATGTTATGTAAATCTCAACATGGTAGGAAAATGAGATTAAAATCAACTGAAATTATCCTGTCTGTGTTTTTCTCTGTCCACAAGGCCATTTTTGTTTTTTGGAATGGTCATTTACACAGAAGAGTGAGCTTTCAGTACAAGGATTTTGGTAACTGGTACTTGTCTTGGTCCAACAGTTTAGACTTTATTGGAGGTTTGTTCAGAGTGCAGTAGAGTTCATACTGTATCATGCTGAATATAAACAAAATCAGTTTTTAATTCTGAGGGGAAAACACGCCATGAAATCGCTAATACACCGATAATCACATGGACACATTAATGTTCCTGAAATTGTATTTAGTTATTCTTATTAATTTTGCATAGGAGTTTAACAAGCATGACCTTGTTAAGGTCACACTTAACAAGACATTTTAAAAGTATTAAACATTGCTATATACAAATAAAGAATTGTTCAATATACCCATGGGTGAAGTTACTCCTTTAACAATTGCTAAAGCAATCTTTAAAGCATCAAACAGTTTCATATAATATCTGTAATACACAGATATCCAGCATACAATAACATTTATGCTGGATATGTACATTTAGTATCGGAAGTATATTTTACTCTTGACTAGAGTTTGTGCTCTGCATTTCTAATCCTAGAGCAGCGGATGCTTGCTTCCTGAAAATGAACTTTTCACTACTGCACTGGAAGGTGGAGGAGGAAAAGCAGAAGATGATGGGATCGATACAGGTGTTGAAGGCACTAAGTAACAAGGCATAGTCCCGCTATGTTCGATTCTCATTCTCGAAGTAACCCACTACATGAGAGAGGTTGTATGGTACCACACAAATGATAAACACAGCTAGAGTCCCTAAAGCCATGCCAATAGCCTTCTGTACCTTTACCTGGGATGGCTATATAGGATACAGATGCAGCTCAAGTAGCAGTAAACACAAATTAGAAGAGGTAGTAGGCATAGAACAAAACCTCCAAACGTACTGGGAGTAGGACCTCCAACTTCTCTGTGAAGTTCCCATAGCAAACACTGGAATTTGTTTTGTCCAGGGATGGGAGTTGCAGGATGATGATAATAGGGGTGCAGTGTGCTGCTGAAATGATCCAGATAACAGCACTGATCACTATTGCATATACAGGTTTGCGCAGGTGATGATAGGTGATAGGAAAAGCTACACTAATGTAGTATACCACACTCACTGCCATCAACAGCAAAGAGCTGGTGTAGATTGTGGTGAAGAAAGTAAGAGAGGTGATGGTGCACAGGAAGTAGGGTAGATTCCATTTTATGTTGGAAGCTGCTTCATGCATCTTGAGAGGAAGGATGATCAAGAAGAGCAGGTCAGAAACAGATTGAGCAGCAGGATGTCTGTTGGAAGTGGCTTTGTGTGGATCTTGACATTGAAGGCGTAGAGAGCGAGGAGGTTGGCTGGTAGGCCTATCAGGAAGGAAATTATATCAACTGAGAGAATGACCTCATTCTTCACCATTAGTTCCATGACAACCCTAAACCAAAGTATGTGAACAAACACAGATAAAATATATGAGAGGAAGGTAGTCACCTATTTAAAATGACTGATGAATGATGAACTTATGTCTGATTTGACGAATCAGTGACGTCTGTATGCATGATGTAGTCCAAATAAGAAACATTCAGATGGTTACTGATACCTAATGAACTAACATTTCAAGTAAATATAAAACCTGTTTGAACAACCACATCATTGTAAAAGTAGTCTCACCATCAAAAACAAAACTGGAACCTTTCATCAATCCCAAATGTAACAGAGGTATTAACTGACAGCTAATTCTGTAGAACACTCGGTGTACTGCCAGACAACAACTACAGTATTTGGTGCTGTTTTACCTTTATTTACATCAGCAACTTTTATAAATTGCTGCATCTTTGAGTGTCACATTCTGTTGTGATGAGCCATAGTTAGCTTTTATTTTTGATAGCAAAAAAAAAATTTGCTAGGATTGATGAGGTAATCATATTTACTTACAGTGGAAGTACAGAAGCTAAAATCTAAGATATGAACTATAACCAAATGCAAAACTGTAGCTCATGTTGGCCTTTATATTGGATATTAATAATAATATTAATAATAATAATTAATAAAATACCGCCTCCTGCGCGATCTCTGATGGAATAAACTGTGAATATGATAATTAGGTTTAAATTTCATCTGGCTACAAGCCTGCATTTGTTGAAAGTCACACCTACACTACAAACTCAGAGAAGAAATTGTCATTTCAGATAAACAAATTATTTTTCCACATACACAAACAATTTAGGACCCCCTTTTCTGACTTCAGTGTCCCAACATTGTATTATCACTATGAACAGAGAATAGTTACACCTATAGTATATAATAGTATAGTTAGCAGTATAAATAGTTGCTTGGGAGCAGATTCACTCTTGGTTTCTTTCCTGTCAACCTTATTAACATCAGTTAAGACCATAACAGAAGATGTAAATACACCCCTTTTTTTTAGGTTTAAATTACCACAGGCATTACAGGGTATGCCATTTAAGTTTTTTTGCAAAAGTCAAATCAGCATAGCCAGTGACTTAAGATTTTCAGCCATGCTCGTGTGACAAAACTATAAAAGGAAGTTGGGCAGTATGATGTAAGTGATAGCTACAGTAAGGTGCTTACTATTTTGTATAGTAATACTAATATACCATGCTTGAGGCGTACAAGCAAGAGTAGAACAAATACCCTCAAACAAAACAAAACGAAACAATCCTTGGTACCAGTGGCAAAAAGCTATACATTAAATCGGATTTGGAAAATTTAATTCTACATCTCAAGGTGTAGTCCATCTCATAGTTTGATCCATGTATAGTACTTTCATTCATTTTATCGTTCCACTGCATCAGTCACATTCAGTATACCACTGACAATACCAGTATTTTGCCTTGGGAGACTGTTGTATTATTGTTGTGGTGCTGAGCTTTAGTTGGTCTATTGTGGTTAAAAAAATCTAAGTTTTGGGCAAAAATGTAAAAGATTTTTGTCAAACAAAGAAAGGTAGACAGATAAACCAGACTAACAAATTTCTGGCTAATACATGGTCTTTTATGCAGGTAGACTCCTCCTTCTCCTTGGGGACCACCATCTTTACTCTCACTATACCAGTATGTCTAACTTTTAAACCACACCTATCCTTGTGACACTTATCTTCATTAAGCCTTTCTTTTGCTCATTTGGGCCACCTATAATAGTTTTTCTCTTAGAAAAACAAGAGTTTGTTTTTAAAACTTGTATAGAATTTTTTATGGGCAAATTCAACATCAATGTAGGCCTTATGGATTCAGAGAAAAGTATATATATATACATATCTGTATATTTTAACAGGTAACTTTACTGAGCATGGGTTAACTTGGGGTAACACAGCAGTAATACAGCATAGTATATGATAGAAAAATACATAACACTATGCATTTCTTCATAAACACAAGAAAGGATGTCCACATGGATGGTTCTTCTATTTGTAGTTCTGGTACAGAAATCAGCCAAAATACTCCTCAAATATGTCAGTGAATAGATCAAAATCTATTTTGGTCTTTTTCATAACCATAATGTGTGAACAATAAATCAAGGTTATATCAGAAAGATGTTTTACATTGAACATCCAGATCCAACCAGCCAGATTGCCCCACTCCAATTACATTACTGTATTACAGAAGTTGTACAAATTTGTTTTAAAGACATGTTTTCTTTTTATATTAATTTGTGCACAGTTTTAGTTGGGTGCAGAGTGAGTTATCACTGTTATCTGTGACTTTGTAGGGCTCAGATTTAGTAAGAAACTGTACAATGTGTAGTTATTGTATGTGTGTCCCCCTTTGCTGGCCAGAGTGCAGCACAATGGAAATATTTTTTTACCTTGTAAAACAATCTCTGATCAAAATTTATTTAAACAGTTTCCGTATGAGTGCTTGTGGATTTATTCTGTTGTGGTTCAACCTGACTTTTGGGGTATTCTGGGTTTATTTCATATGGTTATTGTTTTTGTGTTGAAAGTATTTTTATTTCCCAGTTGAACCTTTGAATGGACAATCAACTTCAATAGTTAGATCTTATGTGCACATTTTTTAAATTGCACATTCAGATTTATATTTCCTATATTAAATTTAAGTTTACAAATAATTACTAGCAACAATTATTACAGTTTGATCATAGAATGTTTGATTTGTTATAGAGTCTGGGTTGATCCACACATAAACCTGTATGTTGTTGTTATCTGTCCTCACCTCATCAATCTTTTCCCAGTACTGAGGTACGTCCTCTGAACTGTGATGCCACTGTATGGGAGTGAAGTCCATCATACACTACAGGACATTTTAGGCTATTGTACTGGTACCAGGTGACCCGTCACCCGAGAATACGCTTATGTCTGATATGGCACCACAACACAGCTCCCCTCTACTGCAGTAATTTTTGGGGGTGACTTTGAAAGAAAGAATTCCTCTAAAATACCACTTTTTTGCATTTGTATTATTTAATAAAATATTACAACATACACAGACTAAACTATTAAATATCACAACTAGGGCTGGGCACGTTAACGCGTTATTATCGCATTAACGCATTAATTAATTAACGCCAACAATTATTTTTTCGCCCGTTAACACAGTTTTATTATTATGATAATGATGATGAAAGTTCGTTGCTCACTGGGTCTGAATACACATACAGACAAACCATGGGTCACAGGAGGGGTGGGATGTTGATCAGTATTTGGATTGGCGTCATCATGCGAAACTTTTACAAGGAAATTTACATTTTAAATCTCTTCCATACTGCAAAGTTGAACTTTCCTGTCACCGGAGAACTTGGAGTCTGACGTATCACTTAAATACAATACACACCGTTGATGCAGCAAATCACCCAAACAACGGACACAAACACTTAAAGGAATCATGACGTTCATGTGTTTCTTTTAATGACAGCAATCAAATTAACAACTGTGTTTAAAAAATGCTTTGGTGGTTGACGTGACATATTTTGCGACGTGTGCTCTCTGTCCGATGCTGGGATTGTGTGAGTGTGTCTGTGTGTGTGTGTGTGTCTGTGCACGATACAGAGATCAGAGGAGAATTGTAAACCCAACCACGTAGAGACAGAAATGACATAAGATAAATAACATGAGGCTAAACATGAGTTTATAAAAGAACAAGGTACAGACCTGTGGTTACACACAGGTGGTTCTGGACTCTGAGGGCAACTAGTTTTTCTAAGTAGATAAACATTAATGTCCTGGAAAATAGCTTTGGTTTTCTATTTGATTTGATTACATTAATGTTTAAATTGAGATTTACAAGAAATATTTAACTGCTACTGTGTAAAGGGAATACTGCTACCATCTTATTTGTTTAAAGTGTGTGCAGACTAAATATTATTGCAATTTTGTTCATATAGCAGTACTTTTAAAATAAAAGTAAAAACAAAATGCTTTTGAATTCATTATTAAATTTTGAGCTGCTACAGTACATAATTGCATAATTGCAGTGTGTGCAGTGCCGTTTCTAGCTTTTTGGGGGCCCTATGCAAGATCATGTTGGGGGCCCCTGTTTTGAATTGATATGAGGAGTAAACCCTTTAATGTTCTGTGGCAATGCATCACAATAGATTCTCAAAACCGAAATTAAAAACAACAACAAAGAATAAATTAAGTAGACCAAAGTAATTTAAGACTATAGAAAATAATAAAGGTAAAAAAATCCTCTCGGGGCCTCTCAGAAAAAAATTTGACATCAAAAATGACATACAAATGCACAATGATAATTTTAATTATTATTATAATTAAGTCACACAGGAATGATTAAATGAAAAAATTAAAATCAAATCTGTGCTTATCTCTGCAATACCCACTTGGCAAAGTCAGGTTGTGAACCCAAGACTCTCGGGTGACAATTGGTGTTTCCTTACCAATTGAGCTAACAAGGGCAATGTTCTCACAGCAGACAGCCGTTTCTGCAGTAGTATCAAAGAAACTTCCCAATGGTGTATAGAAGTTCCTTTCAGCATTACAGAGCAAATCTAATCTGAGAAATGTTTGAATTACATTTAATTTTACTAAAATGTTTTGAGACTAAACCGGTAGCTTTGGGGCCCCCTATGCAGATGCATAGTCCACACAGAGCAAGAAATGGCTCTGGGCCTACTTATCTGTTACTGTGGTCAGGTTCACCACTTTACCATCACGCAATCCCCTGTACACCCCCTCTGTTCTGTACTGTCACGGTCACTGTCATTTTTCTCTGCTCTCCCTCTGCTCTTACCAATTAACCTGCAATCAGCTCACTCACCTGTTCTCCTCCCTTTATATATATTATATTAATATTTGATACTTTATTGATCCCCTTGGGGAAATTGTTGTTTGGACAGCTGCTACAACGGGATTTCGGTGTCTTGTCCAAGGACACCTCGGACATGTAGCCTGCCGGGACTGAGAATCGAACCGCTCACCCTTGGGTCAGAAGACGACTGCTCTGCCCACTGAGCTATCATGCCGCCCCCGAAAAGCAGGCCTGCCAGCTCCATTCCCCTACCAGATTGTCTGCTTACCTGACCTTTGGAACGGTGACTCTTAGAGATGGGCAGATGAAGCCTTTTGAGGCTTTTGAGGCTTTTGAGGCTTCTTCCTGATTGTACCGAAAAAAGATTTGAAGCTTCAAAGCTTCAAAGAAAGACCCCACCATTGACATCTAGTGGTCAGCTGCAATTATAGCAGCCATAAACCTCC
>JAUMHL010000009.1:5933221-5998247 GCA_032362345.1 Sandelia bainsii | reverse complement strand
GGAAATTATATAAACTGAGAGAATGACCTCACTCTTCACCATTAGTTCCATGACGACCCTAAACCAAAGTATGTGAAGAAATACAGATAAAATATATGAGAGGAAGGTAGTCCCCTATTATTATTTTTGTATTAGTGATGAACTGACTTGGTGAATCATTGAAGTCTGTATGATATAGTCCAAAAAAGAAACATCTAGCTTGTTTCTGATACCTATTGAACAATAATTGTAGGTTAATATAAACCTGTTTGAACAACCACATCATTGTAAAAGTAGTCTCACCATCAAAAACAAAACTGGAACCTTTCATCAATTCCAAATGTAACAGTGGTATTAACTGACAGCTAATTCTGTAGTTAACAGTCTACTGCCAGACAACAGCTACAGTATTTGGTGCTGTTGTACCTTTATTTACATCAGCAGTTTCTACAAATTGTTGCATCTTTGAATATCATATTCCGTTGTAATAAACCATAGCTAGCTTTAATTTTCAATCGCAAAAACAATCAGCAAGGTTTGGTGAGGGAAACATGTTTACTTACCCAGCAGTGGAGGTGTAGAAGAAGCTAAAAACTAATAACGATAATTAAACTGCAACTCACGTTGACTTTTATATTGAATATGTGAATAAAGGACCTCTTCCTACAAGGTCATTGCTGAAATGAACTGTAATCATGATAATAAGGTTTTGATTTCGTCACACTAGAAGCCTGCAGAAGCATTGAAAATTACACCTACACTACAAACTCAGATAAGAATCATCATTACAGATAAACAAATTATTTTTCCACATACACAATCAATTTAGGACCTCGCTTTCTTCCTTTCAGTCTTATCTATATTAGCATCAGTTAAAACTGAAGCTGGATATACAATAGTATACACCAGTTTGTGTTAGGTTTAGACTGCCACAGGCGTATGGCATTTAAGTTATCTTGCAAAAGTCAAGTCAGTGTAAATATGTTCAACCACTGGCTATGCTTAAGTGTGATGAAACTATAAAAGGAAGTTGTTCAGTGTGATGTAAGTGCAGTAAGATTCTTACTATTAAAGGGCGGTTCCAGATGGTCTCTGATCAGTAGTTTAGAATAACATGTTGCAATACACGCCCTGTGAGATGTCAAAATGCAGTTTTAATATAATCAATGCTTGAGGCATAAAAGCAACAGCAGGACAAATATCCTCATGTGTGACTTAAAACCTTTAATATAAAGAGACAAAACAATCCTTGGTAGCTGTGTGATCTAATAGCAAGAGTGTGGTAGAGAAAGTGGAAAATTCTTTGACTCTTGACATCATTAAGATGTGACTTTTTAATACTTCAGATACTCAATAATAAATTAATTAATACAATCATGTATTTGTAATGAGATGGAGAGCAAATTGTTTTCTTTACCTTTAAGGGCTGTATCTTAGTTTTTGTTGGATCACTTTGTAGTCTTAAAATGACACAAAGTGTTTTTTAAATGTATGGGCTTGTTGCATATTGTGTTACCGATTTCAATCGAATAGTACAATTTTTTCTTTAACTTTGTTTCTTCTCTCTCCCCTAGTTGTGCTTCGCCCTCTCTCTCTCTCTCTCTCTCTCTCTCTCCGTATCTTTCTGCAGGGATCCTTGGCCATGGAGCTGTAGTTACTGGTCCTACCATCTGCCCAGTGCATTGTCTGCTGCTCCTTGTTGTGGTTTTTGATCTCTGTTGTCTGCTGTTTTTTTCTCTCTCCTCTTCCCACTAACCCCAAATGGTCGAGGCAGATGGCCGCCAACCGTGAGCCTGGTTCTGCTGGAGGTTTCTCTCGTTAAAGGGAGTTTTTCCTCTCCACTGTCGCCTAGTGCTTGCTCATGTGGGACTGTTGGGTTTTCTAGATTATTCTGTATATACTTATATTCTGTAAGGTCTTAAACCTTACAATCTAAAGTGCCTTGAGATGACTTCTGTTGTGATTTGGCGTTGTATATAAATAAAGCTGAACTGAACTGAATTGAATTGAATTGACAAAATGACATGACAAAATAATAATCATCTTACTTTTAAGGAAAATTCCAAAAGCAAATAAATTTTCACGTTAGGTAAGGCATTTGGCAATTGCTAACTGTCTAAGAACCCCAGGGTTGGTGGTTCGCGTCCCGGTTGCTCCCTAGTGCCAGTCTCAAGCCTGGATAAATGAGGAGGGTTACATCAGATAGGAGATCCAGTGTAAAATCCTTGCCGAATCAATTATACGGCGTGATCTGCTGTGGCGACCCTAAAAGGGAGCAGCCAAAAGAAACATGCTTTTTTCAGTGGGTTCTATGTCAAGGACAGAATGTTGGTTGATTGTTGTTGCTTTTTGTTACCAAAAGTCTATGGAGTATCACGGATGTAGAATTATCTGGAAGTTGAGTCATGGCAACTGGACTTTTCTTTTTTGATTAAAACATTTCACTACTCATCCAAGTAGCTTCTTCAGTCGGAGTAAAGTTAGAGGCCACAAATTTATCCTTCGGGTTGGTTTCATTTCCCAACTACCCTGAATAGACTCATTAGGTGAAACAATGATGGCACTTTTTCAATTAAAAGTTCTTGCAGTAAGATTATTTGATCTGTTTCAAAGGTAAAAAGTTTCACCCTCCATCACTGGTTCCTTTCCTGTATCAGAGTCACACTATAGGTTTATCTATGGACATAAAAAAAGGAAATTATAATGCACCGTTAAACAGTGCAGAATACCTCATTTTGCTGTTTTGAATTTATTATGTTCTTGTGTCTTTGTATATAACTATTACCCATGTACTTCCTTGTTGAAAACCATTGAAGCAGAGTTTTTCCTGATCCATACTTATGTCCCAGGGAAGGAATGTTGGTGAGAATAATAATTGTAGTATGGAAGACAGATGTACTGTATTACAGAACTTTTATGAATTTGATTTTAAGATATATTTTCCTTTAGTTAGCTGTTTTCTGAAACTGTAACTTTGTAGGGCTGAGACATAGTAAGAAACTAAACAATATGTGTACATTATTGTGTGTAATTTGTCCTTGTAAAATTATCTCTGATAAAAATTTATTTAAACAGCTTGAGTACTTGTGTATGTATTATTTTGTAATTCAAACTGAATAAGAATAAAATGGTAATTGTAAAGTTTAAACAAGAAGTTGTGGGGCGAGCAACTCTGCAGTGGTGTTTCCTCTGTTATGTCCCTGTTAAAGGTTTTGGGATATTCTGGGTTGATTTCTTATCATTCTCATTTGTGTGTTAAAAGTAAAAAAGGTTAAAAGTCTTTAGCAGAGAGTAATATGCACATATAAACTTTATAACCCCAGTCCGATTCAGCAGCGCTGTGAACCTTAAAAGGTTTGGTTTCACCAAGTTCTGTGGTAATTGTTACAGCAGCAATTTGCAGTCTTCTGGATGTACATGGTCCCTTTACATACTGTATGTGCAGTACAAACACCATTTCTAGAAGGCTTGGGACTTTTCTCTGAAATGCAATAAAAAACTGAGTCAAGTGCAGGCACTCTATGAAGTCAAACTATTATAGCACGTGCAGAATGAGGCCTGCCATTGTGCTGCTGAAATATCCACCAAGATGTTGCCTTGAGAGCAGCATATGTTTATCTAAAATCCCAATATACACCTCTGAGAGGATGATACCTTCACACACATGCATGTCACCCATGCTGTTTGTACCGATTGTACCCCAGTACAGAATCTCAGACAGCTCTTGATGGTGTTGATGTTGTACACTTGTCTATCATAGGGGTATTACTTTTTATAATGGTAATGACAACTGTAAAAAAAAAAAAAAAAACTGTTTTTAAAAATGACAAAACAAATTTCCTATTTCCTAACAAGATGATGACTGTGATGACACCCTTTGTTTAACAGGATGCAGGCAGTGAAATATTTCTTAAAAGACAAAGGGGAAGTGATTTGTTGAAACAAACTAATTTGTGACACAAATTAGATGCGCTCATTTGCTGTTTTATTTAAAATCTACAATTGTTTTTAAAATATTTATTTAAGTGCAACATCAGAATTGGTCAAAAAAATACAATGTACTGCCTTCTTAAAAGTTAGAAATGTCAAAATAGTAATTTCTCTCATCTGTCAAAGATTCTACCTTTTTTTTTTTGCTTTCATTATTTATAAATTTATTTATGACAATTTAGCTGAAGCCACAGTCTTAGACTAGATTACTCTTCAAATGTGATTTATTCATTCATTTTTTATTCAAGTTATAATGACATGCTGTCACAATAGATAAAATAAAAAAGAGACACCAAGTTCCTTAGAAGAGAGGTTGCAATTTCAGTTAACAATAACAATTATAAAAAAAAAAAAAAAAACGGGAACTTTACAAGGTGCTGTATATGGTGGTGTAGTAGTTAACTCTGTTGCCTCAGGGCCCTGTGTCAATATCTGCCAGACGGGTGCCTTTTTTGTGTTGAATTTACATGTTCTCCCTGTGCCGGCATGGGTTTCCTTCCACGGTCCAAACGGGAATTTAGGTTAAGCTGGGGGCTTGAGATGGTTGCAATTTGCACATCACGTCCACATTTAGTGAAAGTGACAAAATACACAAATTACCATAAGGCATTATTATACCACAACTCCCGGGATATTTCTTATGTACTGTTTTAAAACAGTAACAAAAGTATCATTAGATTTATTTGGCATTCAGAAGGGTAGCTGCATGTAATACAGTTATAAAACTATTTTAACTGTGTTTTGAGCTGATAACAACAGTGCAGGATCTCTAGCAGCCCAATCAGAGCATTAAAATTAAAATGATTTTCCAAGATTGAAGCCAGAATGTTAACTGACGGTGGATAAAATAAAAGAGTCTGATACCTCAAATAGAGCCCTCTCACACAATACACTACATTGCTTGTGGTCATCTTCCTCCAATCCGATCTGCAGAAGACTTCAGCACCTCCATAATCTTTGTGTGGAGCTCTTTGGCTTTTTCTGCATTTTTACCTTTCTCCACTTGTTCTCCTGCCACCTGGAGCCCCTTCAGCACCGACTGCAGAGCATCTACATTCTTCACTGAGTCCATCTGGTCTTTGTCAACCTGGATCTCCTCCACCCAGTCAAGATAGGCCTGAAGTAGTCCAAGGTCATCCTCAAAGTTTGCAATAATCCGGAGTTCTGGTCGATGTTTCTCCAGCTCCCTCAGCCTCCTCCTCCCCACCTCTCCAATGTCATTCCCAACTATGCTGAAAGGAGAAAAAAAAGGATAGGTATTACTTCATTATTTTTCATTCTTACAAGTTATAAACTGAAGCTAGGTGGCAGTGTTTTCATACATTAAATCACTGAGAACACCAAACAGACATTGGTGTGTTTTAATCTTACGTCAGTGTCTTTAAAGAGGTGTTTTTGCTGAGGCAGTTGACAATGTTTTCTGTTCCTCTTTCTGTAATGCCAGTGATGTCAACATAGAGTTCCTCCACAGTGTTGTTGTGCTCCAGAGCGTTCCACAGCTCCAAAACCCCCTCAGGGCCCAGGTTATTGCCACACATGCTGTGTACATGAGTAGAGTAGAAGAATTGTGTTGCAGTAAAACACATACAGTGTCTGGGGGATTTTTGGAAATCAATAAAGTAAAGCAAAGTAAAGTAAAGTGAAGTAGTTAAAAATTGTGACCTATATCAAGGCCTAGAAGCCAGAGGGGCTTAGTTTAGTTTAGTTCCCTCAAACAACAGCTTTTGAATTTCTTCTGCTGTAGGGAGTAGCATTGGTTATAACTTTTTTCACGCTGTTGCAGGCTTTCTGTTGGGACACATTAGACAGCTACAGTGTAAACTACAAGTGGGACTGTATTGTGCAGACAGCGGGCTGTTTATTCCTTTATTGTGGAGTTTCAGTAAGCTCCACCAGACCTGCTGCAAACTACTGTTACTACTGTTACTGTACTGTTAGCTACAGTACATTAGTTTGGAAACTCACTATCTCATATCTCATTATATAAACATAAACTTATTAAAATACATTATACTATATGCAGTATACTATATGCTATAAATTGTGTTAAAATGTTTATTAAAGTCTTAAATCTAGTCTTGTGACCTCTACCGAAATCCTGGGGTTTGTAAGTGCATGATAATGACAATGACTTTCCATAATAAATTAAGACTTCTTAATAGAGCTACTCAGGAATTCTTTTTTTTTTATTTGCTAATTTATGCATTTTATCAGTTACACTTTTGCAGCTTTGATGCTTTAATTTAGATTTTTAAAAGTGGTGTTTTAGTAGATGTAATAAATACACTGTAATGACTTACAAGAGCTTCTTCACTTGGCATTCATTCGATTTTAGAATTGCAGATTCTAAAATTGCCGCTTGCCTATCCAGGCAGTTGTATCTCAGACTGTAAGGCGACATAAAATCATTAGGTTGACATTGTTTTTGGCAATCCATGTATGCAGACATCATAAATCAGGCTCACAGGGGGGACTGGAGTTTACCAAAGCATAAATTGCAGTAGTCATAAGGTGCAGTACTCCCAGGTTACCTATCACACAGCCAGCATTCAATCAGGCAAGCGTGCAGACACAGGGAGAAGATGCAAGTCTACACAGCCATGACATTTGGAACCAGATTTGTATTCAAATTGCATTCCTTACGTGTTTGACAGTTTGATATGAAATCAATTACTCACTAGAGAGATTCACAGCGATGTAGGATTGGCCCCAGTCTGTTAAGTCCTCTGTTTCCAATGTTGGAATAGCCCAAGTTGAGCTCCTGCAGCTTGTGTGGGGAGAATTGCAGCACATAATGTATTGCTGCACAGTCCACAACACTCAGCTTCATTTTAAACAAATTGAGTTTCTTGATCTCTGGTGCTGCAATGCTGGTGGCTTCCTTCTTGTGGAACTCCATCAGGCAATGGAGAAGGTTCAGGGCTGTCTGGTTTTCCAGCTTCCTGCCCTTAAACTGTTCTTGGAACCACAAACCCAGTCTGGTGGGGATGCCATCCTCTTGCTCCACTGTGGAAAGAAAAAGGCCATCTAATTGACCTGCCTGCCGTGCTCGGAGCATTCCCATGAAGAAGCGTGTGAACATCTGGAGACTCTCCAGCTGGTCTGTGATGTGGCCAGTATTTTTCAGAGGTGCAGCAGTGGATGATGGTGGACTTACCCCAAAACACCAAAAGTCCAGAGCTTGGATTATGTCCTGCTTGCTGAACAGGTTGATTGCACAGTAAAGAGCGGCCAGGTGCTCTTGGACAGTCAAGTGGAAGAAAGAAAACATCTCCACAGTTTCCTCTTTGAGAGGCTGTAGGATTTGACAAAGAAAGGTGCTTTGAACATCAGCTGGTTTCACACCATAGCTCTCTAAATCCTTTCTGCTGAACATTATCTTCTTCTGTAGAAGATTTTCATATGCCAGTTTACCCAGGTTTGTCAATTGCTTCTTAGCTAAAGACAGAACTTCATTTCTAGGAGTGCTTCTTTCTGTGCTTCCCTTCAGTGCATGGTGCTTGACTGCTGTAAACAAGTAGCAGAAGTAAACCTCGCTGACTGTTCTGGGTGGGTTCAGCTCCAGAGACTTTGAATCACCAACATTTTGAGTCCCTGCAGAGAAGAACTCTGCCATAGCAGTGCATATGATGTAGCAATAAAGAGGGATGAAGGACAACACAAAAAGGTTGTCATTGCTTAAGATGTAGTCATAGACTTTTTCAGCCACATGACTGTCTTTGTAGAACTTGTTGGTATATTCTTTCACTTGTGCTTCCTCAAACCCTAGGACCACACAACATCTCTGAAAGAAACGTTTGGGAGCTTCAGTAGATGGTCTTGTAGTGAGAATAACTGATGCCTCTGGGAGAAGACTTCCCTTAATTAAAGCCACCATCAACTCTGACACAGGCACCTTCGAATCCTCATTAATGTTTTTTCCAGGACTGTCCCAGTCCAAGGGAAATTTGAACTCATCTAATCCATCTAAGATGAAGAGCAAAGAGTTTGGTGTGGTGAAAAGATCTGGTAAAATTTCCTTCAGGTATCGGAACCTTTCCCCAAGTAGTTCCAGTAAGCTCAGTGGTGCATCAATCAAATTGAGTTCTCTAAAGCGCAAGTCAAAAACACAGGTGAATTCACGCATGCTCTTCCCAATTGCCCACTCATAAACCAGCCTCTGTACTGCTACGCTCTTTCCAATGCCAGCAATACCCTTCACTTTAACCCTTTTCGGGGGCCTTCCTGATGTTTCTTGGGGGATGAATAGGTGGCATGGCCGGATGCGCTGGAAAGCTTGATGGACATAGATGCGAGCTCGTCTGCTCGCCAGGTCAAAGTACTCGTGTTGGCTGCTGTCAAGTAAGTCACTATCCTCTGTCACAAAAAGATCAGTGTAGCGGATTTCTATGTGGGAAGCTGAGTTTGAAGCCACTCCTTCGCCTTCCGAGTAGCACTTTAATTGCTCTGTGCGTTTCAGTAGGGTTGTTTTATGGGCAGAAATGGGAACTGCAATGGTAAACAGGAGATTAAATTCTGTAAGCAAATTTGAATATAATTACTCTTCAGTTTAGTAAAACATAAGTACACCCACTCATCTCCTTCACCTATAATCACTCACCTCGGATGTTGGCCAGCTTTACGCCTCTGCTGGGTTTTAGTTGTCCTTTGATAATGAAAAGATTGAAAGATTTTTTTACTTGAACACATTCATCAATCAAAACATGGGAACAAATCACGTGAAAATTACATGGACTCATAGTTGCCTTCATTAATGATTACATATGTTTTTTTATGTATTATAAAGAAAGAGCATTAGAAATCATAAATATAGTCTTGTAAAATCTAGTTTTTGATTAAATAACAAATCTATACCTGTAATCTCATAAGTTGGGCTGAATGCCTTATTCTTTCCTTTGAGCAGTTTTGCAAATGGGCCTTTAGACTTCTTTTCTGTGGATATAACATTTTACATATATATATATATATATATCATCATATTATGTTAGATGACCTAAATATTATCTATGCATTTTCACTCCTTCATTGCCAGAAAAAATACTTCAAGACATCACAGTTGATTGTACCCTGTTAATAATCTTCTCACACCTGTTACCAGGCAGTAAAATTTAAATGTCTTTAGTTCCAGTCGTTCACTTTTCACTGCAACATTTTTAAAAACAATATTATTCACCTTTCTTTTAACTTTCAATGTACATGTTAGTATAAATACTAACTGTGTATAGTCATCACTTTTATATCAAAGCAACCTCACCTTTAAGTTTTACAGGTGCAACCACTGGCTTAGTGATGGCATTGTTCTTGCAGTGTCTCTCCACCCAGAGCTGCAGATCTCGGCAGTAATAATCCTGCACTTCCTTCAGCACCAGCAGAAACTTTTGGCTGCCCTCCTCAGTGGCACACACTGTCTCTAGAGCCTGGGCCACAGCATTAGATGGTGACCTCTCCAGCAGAGACAGGTACTGGGTAGAGGAAAGCACCTCAGCATCACGCAGCCAACGCAGCAATGGAGCTGGGTGGTCACAAGTCCAGCTCAGTAACAAGTCTCTTTGAGAGCGGAGCAGCTGCTGAGCTGAATTCATGGCTTCAGAAAATAAGGCTAGACAAACACGAAAATACACTAAATCTTAAAAAACACAGCAAAACTTTAAATATAGTTGATTTTCCACTTCACACACACATTATGGAAACTACAACATGAAAAATAATAAAGAATTATCTACCAATTTTACCATAGACACCAATTGAAATACTTACCTTAAAGAAATCCTTTAGTATATTCTATCCTTTTCCCTCCTGTTTAGTCTGGCCACTGCAGTCATGAGTGTTTGCATGAACACTGTTTGTTCTGTCTTAAGGCGTAGGAAGGTGGAGTACCATGGCATAGGCAGCAATTCAAACAACCTTTCAGTGGGTTCATAGTTCAGATAGTTAAAGTCTTTGTTCCTGACTGTGATTACTTGCTTGTGTTTGATCTTGCAGAAGCATGCCAATCCCCGGTGATTTAAAAGTAACATGAAGAAAAATATCAAGCTGTTATGTATTTTCAGAACCTGTTATGACTGCAAAGATCCAACAGAACTTTTAAAAACTGACTTTAACAGCCACATGTTTTTATTCAATTTACAACGACCTACTAAGATTGACAGTTATGTCAGCAGTGGAGCAATAAATTAATGTCAAGGTGAAATGTTAATCATTAATCTGTTTTACTCAACTTTCTGTGGTGCTTTTAGCGCTATCTAATTACAGATATTTAGTTAGAACAGCTCGTTTAAACAGAGGGAGTTAGAAACTCCAACAACACATTTAGCTTTTGGAGTCTTTGAGGAAACGGCAACAGCATGAGAGTGACTCACCACTTGTCATGTGTTGTCTCACAGATAGTTGCTGATGTCTTTCTTTCCCTTGCAAACAAATCCTAGTTCCACCAATTGAAAGATTATTTGAGCCTTTTGAAATATCAAAATCAGTTAGTTTTTTTTAAATATGTATTAATTGTGAAAGGATATTAAATTATTACAATTAATTAATTAACATGTAAGCATAAATACGATTGAAAGAGGAGGCGTCAAAGTGATGTCATAGTAGCAGGAGCACAATGAAACAATCCAAATTCCCCCCTCTTTACTCCACTGGTCATCCTTCACTCTGTGCTGGCAGAGCAGGGTTGCAGTCATGCATGTGGACACAGTCTTTTTTGTGTGTCCACTGATTATCGGTGAGTAATTAAATTATTATTTATGATTTTTTTCTCAATGTCTCTTTTTATTGGGACATTATCTATTTATCTTGGTAAAGTTATGACTTGTCTTTTCTGATACCACTGGTATCTTACTCGTACTTACTATGAGTATTACTCTAACAGATGTAGAAATGTGTTTTTGTATCTAGTGTACTGGAGGAGTACATTATATTCACAGATATAAATCCTTTCTTTTATTGTCAAAAGTATATACTCATTTATTTTCTCTTTACAGTTGATGACAGGGTGAAAATAAATATGCAAATATGCATTGAAATAAACAAGATCATTTTAATTATATTATATTATTTAATTGTATTATCTGACAACATAATATACACAGCATAAAAAACTAGAAGTAGTAGATTAGTTTCAGAGCCAAAAGTGCAGTTGCCTTCTTCCCTTTTTCTAAATATACCTCTTGCAAAATATGTCTGGGTCATATTATGCATGTAGTAAAACACAACATTTCTAACTTCATTCTAAATGAAATGTAATGTACTTCTTGGTTGATAAGTTTCTATTTTCCATCATATCAGCAGCCGTGTGTAGGGGGGTCCAGACTGTCTCTCCTGTACCTTCAGTCCCTGACCGTGTCCAAGCCCTGGTGGGCTCTTGTGTGGTGATTCCCTGCTCTTTCACTCCTCTAGCTCCCCATCCTCTCAAGGGAAAGAAGGTGAAGGTGGACGTCAGGCTGAGGTTCAGAGGTGGTGGCTATTTAATTCCTCTTCAGAGCACTGCTTTTAACAGCAATGACAAGGATCAAGTGAGCAGGGATTTCTTAGGCCGGATATCCCTCTTTGGCCAAATCGCAGATGGTGACTGCTCACTGAAGATAGAAAGGATCAGTCGGGATGACTCACGGATGTTTGAGATATCTCTGAAGAGGGGTGATGACTTGCTTTGGGGAAAACCAAAAAGCTTTAATCTGGATGTCGTCGGTGAGTAGAAAAGATAGTAGATCTTTCTAGAGATAGTTTGGATTAATGTGTGTATCTACACCAAAGTGAAAAACTGTAATTGCACAGGAGAAGCAAGATGTTAATAGAAACACTCAGGAGAGAATCTCCCACTGTAATGTCTCTGTAGGATATTCTGCACTGTCCTTTTGTCATTATTTAACTTTAATAAAAACACATGGGCGCAATAAATCACAGTAGTGATGGAGCTTTTCCTCAATGACAGACACACCTGAAGCTCCTGTCATCCATGGCACGTTGTCAGCGAGAGAAGGGCAGCTGGTGACCCTGAACTGCTCTGTCTTCTATCACTGTCCCACCAGACCTCCTGTCCTGCAATGGAGTTTGGAACGAGGAGCACAGATGAACAGCACTGAGCACGGGGAGGTACAGACCCTCTATCCAGAGCTCCACAGACTGATGTTACTGGCCCCTCTGTCCTTTACTGTGTCACACCAGGTGAAACCAAGGCTCAGATGTGAAGTGAGCTATCCAGGAGCAAAAACACTGACCACTTCAAAGGATCTGCATGTGACATGTAGGTAGTTTTGACTTGTATCTTTATGTTTCATTTGCCAGTTTACACTAAAAACGTTACTGTTTTGTGATCTACAGTTCCACCAAAAGATGTCAAAATTGAGGTCCAGACCGTGACAGTAGTGGAGGGGGGCAGTGCCTCATTGGTCTGCTCATGTAAAGCTGACCCGCCAGCATCGGCATATCGCTGGTCCTACACTCAAAGAGGCCACACGGTGCACCTCCACCAGCGCACACACACAGTTCGAGTGTACAACGTAACTCGAGACATGAGGGTCCGCTGCACAGCACAGAACCTGATTGGTCGTGGAGTCTCCCAGCTCACACCACTGAACATACAATGTAATCCTATTTCCTGTACCTATAATGGTCATACATACATTTTAATTATTTGCAAATAAGCTTTATGATTGGTTTTTAAGAGTAACAGTCACACCAGACTGAGAAGTAGACTTTTACTGCAGTCTGCATATTCTTGACTTTATTTCAGTGTAAGCAAAATGTAATTGGTGAAGGGTCGTAAAGGAATGGTCCAAGAAAAATCTAAAATCTTATTTTGTTTCTTATCCAGTTTTAGATTACACTAGTATCACCCTTTTCTGCATTGGTAGATAAGGAGCTACCATAAGCAGTCACCCACATGAACTGTCATGGTTAAATATTGTGTTTTGTAGAGATAAAACGCACTAGATATAATATATGTTAATTGGTGAATTTTACAAGTGCTGGTAAGTGCATTTTGTTACCACTGGACAGAACCAGACTAGCTAGTCACCTGTTTCCAGATGCTGTGCTGAGCTAAGCTAACTGGCTGCTGTAGCTTCACAGTATAGACAGGAAAGCACTATCAGTCTCCTTATCTAACTCTCAGTAAGAAACTAGTGCACAGTACTCTTATCAAAGAAATCAACTTTTATTATCATTTGTATAGTGCAAAATCACAAGCTTGTACATGTACAATATAAACCCTTTTATACTATGACCCTGAGTTTTGGTTCAGTAATGTGATATAACAATCTAATAATAATTAATAATAATTATCTGTAATAATTTAAAGCAAAAGCAATAAAACAAAGTTTAAAAGTTCATCCCCTCCACCTCCAGATAAACCAGTCATCATCCAGCCCTCCTCCAGCTGTGTGGTAGAGGAGATGGAGGTGCTGTGTCACTGTTCAGTCGACTCCAACCCCAAAGCTGCAGTGACCTGGAGCGTCAATGGGACTGTTCCACCTCATGATTACAACGTGTCAGTAACATCAGAGCCTCACATGCTTACAGTTACTCTGAAGGGCCGCATGGACAAACAACTGATGGTGATCTGCTTTGCTTTGAACGCTCTGGGAAATGACTCCCTGGTCTTGCTGCAGGGAGAAGGTGTGTTCAAAGCGCTGTTTCGAACGAAAACAACAGTTCTGCCTCTTGTTTACTCACTCTGATGTGGGGCCTCTGTGCACATCTGTGCAACATGCCAAAGAGAATAAGCTAAAGACTGATTTATGAAATGTTCTAAAGAAAACCTTACATTGTACCTTTTTTTTAACTAGTGCAGTTTTTTACTTTGATTCCATCTTGTATATTTCTTCATGTGGCAGTTCTTACTGCCATAGGTTTTATTTTAAATAAAGCTTTACAGATCTTATAACTGGGAATATCTAAGTAAAGTCATGACATCAAGCATGAGTAACAAGCAGCTAAACCATAGACACATTGTTCTACTCCTGATTGGGAAGGGAAATTATAATGATTATTGCTTTAAATTATACTTCTGTACTGATCCATTGATGCTCTTTTTGTTCAGGTACAGAAACAGTGCCTTTGATGTGGTGGGTGATACCTGCTGCGGCCATGTGCTTGGTCATATTTCTTATCCCTCTTATTTTTTACTGTTGCCGAAAGAGAGTTGGAAAGTAAGTGAAGCAATCCAGCAAAAAATAAATAATAATAATAATATTCACTGACAATTAGAAATGTTTGCTGTGAGGTTCACATGTGGTACCTGCTCTGCTCCTTTCAGAAATGTCCTGAGCAGACATCCAGCTGTGTACTCTGAAGGACTGGGAATTTATCAGGACAGGATGCCCCTCTACATTAACTGCACAGAAGTGACTCATATCTACACCAACGGCAGCTACCAACTTGTATACCAGAACTGCACACCGTTTTTTGTCCATAATAACCAGGTATTGGACTAACTTGATCTTGTACTTTAACAAAGAGGGTGCTCTATCTCTGAATCTCTAATTCCTATATTTGCTAAATATTATTTGATGGTTATAATTATTAACTGTTATATTTCTTTTTCAGATTCGTCCAATTGGCAGAAGAGGTGGGGAGAGAAGAAGAGGAGGAGAGGGTGGAGGAATAGACAGACGAGCTGGTTTGGGAGTTAGAGGCATGAGGGAGGTGCAGAGTACTGCTGCGGCTGAAGCAGAAACAGCCATTTACCTGGAGATCCTCTGAGTTCTGAGTCACCTGATTCACCTGCCATAAAAATGCCTCAGTAGTAATACATACATTAATGTACCTTTCAGGTTATTGTATATATTGTACATCTATATGTCTGTCATTGACATTTCAAAATCATGCGTTCTGATGTCTTAGTAGTGGACCATCTTAAAACTCCATATTGAGCCAGCTCTGTGCTCTTTTTATAAAAGTTTATGTGTGTGTCTTTTTTGTTGTTGCTCCAGTTGCCTTTGTAACAGCCTCTTTTTATCGTTTCTGCTTCAGATTTCCACATGTCCAAATGAAATAGATTCTGCTGAAAAGCAGATTACTACAATGTCATTGTTGGTATTATTTAGCGTGCCATGTTTAAAAAGATCTAAAATGTATTTTAGAATTGCTGATAGCCTCATAACATGAGAATAAAAATCTCACCGCTAAATGCGTAGGCATTTGATGATCCGTTACAATTTAACAGTCTGAACACCTGGTGGCGATATTACCCGCCGATGCGCTGATTAAATTGTAGAGGAAGAAGAAAGAAGACACGCTCATTGGATGGAAACGTCATTAATCGGAAGTTACGTCACAATGTGGGACAACAGGCTTTTGGTGGGAAAATGAGTTTGCCTCAATGCACACTTACCTTACAATTAAATACATCGTTTTTTGAAGTTTGCTGTAATGTCGAAGTAAGCGGATATGTTTCGAGTACATAATAGTTTCAATGGGTGGCGTCTAACAGCCCTTTACGTGTGTTAATATAATCAGGCTAATCAACTAAAGTTCACTCTGCCTATTGTTTGCTAGCGTGCTATTAGGTTAGCAAATGGCCTGTCGTTAGGTAGAAACAGACTCATTTGTGTTAGTTTTAGGGCTAAAAGTTGCTCTAACTGAAACTTAATGTATTTTATGTTTTGTTAACCGGTTGCGATAGCGCTTAGTGGCAAAGCAGGCGCTCGGTTTGTTTCTCTGCAGCATTGGCTAATTAACATCAGTGTTAATTTTGTGGAGAATCAGCAACATGCCAGAAATTAAACTCAAGCACGTCGTGTCTTGCAGCACTGAGGACACTGTAAGTTGTTATTCTGTCACTTCCATTGAATTTGTTTCTCTTGACCAACGTACCTGAGATATATTTTCAAGCATTTCGCGAAATATGAGGCTTTCTTCCACTCATTTCTTCGCATTTATCGTGCATAACAGACCCACAAGGCCGACAACCTGCTGAGCTCTGACACCTACAGAAAGTGGAAAGCAGCAAGACCCGGGGACAAGCAGACATCAGTTATCCTGCAGGTACTTTTTCCTCTCATACCCCTTCAAGTGTTTAATCAGCAGTGGTTGCATGGTAGGTTCGAATATGTTCTTGCCTCAAGCAAAACAGTATTAGTATTATAACTTTTTGTTTGTGCCTTCAAACTGTTGGGACACTGGAACTTGTGCAGGAAGCCTCTAAATCAAATTAGATTTAATCCTAATGAAAGACAGAGCCGCATTGTTTGATTTGAGTCAGTAACATTATGTCTCCCACTTTCTTGCCAGTTCCTCACCTGACTTTTTATCTTCCAGCTTGTCTTTTGTTATGCAAGTGATTAGGTTTATGCAGTTATGTTTTTTGCTACTTGTGGTGTATAACACTTTACACAATCAGTACATTTGTGTGGAAAATTGCCCGATGTTTCTTTTGCATTCAAGAGGCTTCCCACTTCCCTTTTGTTGGTTATATTTTTTTCCTTTTGGTTACATTTATCATGTTACATACACACAAGACCATGATTTGTGTCTTTTTTGACCACAGAATATCTTGAAAGCAGTTCTGGTTATTCTCTGTGGATAAGGCAGTAGTAAAGTAGCCGAACTCCATTTTGCTGAAAATGGTGACTTTTAATCACGTCTGGGAGACAAGAAGATATGCCAGTCATCTTTACACCATTTAACAACGTTTCCTTTACATAAAATATGCAAAAATTATTCATAGTGCTTGCAACTTTTTTTATTAACTGGTACTGTTACATTTTTTCTTTCAGTTTGAGAAGGAGGAGCAGGTACACAGTATTGATATTGGAAATGAAGGCTCAGCTTTTGTTGAGGTGTTGGTGGGGAATTCTTCAGCTGTCAAAGATCAGGACTATGAGGTATTCTCTCAAACCAAACCAGTAAAATTACTTCACTTCCTCACTATCTTAATTAGTAATTACTCCCTATTATGTATTTATTTGACATTGTTCTCTTTGTTTTAGGTTCTTCTGGTTATGTCGTCCTTCATGTCCCCCACGGAGAGCCGTAATGGCACCAACATGAACCGGGTGCGTTTCTTTGGACCCAACCAGCTGCAGAAGAGCACAGCACAGGAAAAGTGGGACAGAGTAAAAATTGTATGTAGCCAGCCATACAACAAAGTAAGTGCCCAGCGATTTACTGTAAAATCACTTCAGGTTTTAAAGCGAGTACTGTAATCATAAAATAATGCAATATGATTTGACATGCAGTATATTGCAAACTATTGCTTTAATACATGCTGCAGTAAGGACCTATATGTATTAAAATTGCATGGTTGAGCCTGTTGATGTTGTGTTTAGTCTATCAGTAAACATAACTAATAAATCAGATGAAATTACTGTGAAGGCAAGGCAGATTTATTTGTAGAGCACATTTCATTACAAAGAAACCTAAATGCTTTCCATCTAAAAAGCATAATAATTAATTAAATTCATTAGACTTGATTTGGAAAGGCACACACCTCTCTATAGAAGGCCTCATAGCTGACAAACTTTTACCAGTTCCAGATTTTATTCTTTATCTCTTATGACCAAGTGAATTCTGTATTGAACTGGCCAGGAACAGCCAGTAAAGGGATGCAAGTGTTGGGGCACTGGATGAAACGTAGCAAATCCTGTGAATTGCTATTTATGAAATTGTCTAAGATGTTTTTTGTGTGTGCTTATAGAACATAGCATATGGACTGGCCTTTGTCAAATTTCACTCACCTCCTGACAAAAATGATCCACCTCCAACAACGTCACCAGTAAGTAATTCAGCATCAGTTTATCAGCATTCACAGATGTTTTTGTTTCTTCACTTTCTTAAAACTAGTGGTTGGTTGATTAGTTGGGCTGATCTTTGACATTGACATTTCTAATGAATGTTCATCGGCCGATGTCTGCACTCATGCTGGACGAAAAATTTCTTCAGACACATCTGCGGCCTACACTGCAAGCATTTTACTCACTTAATAAATAAAAATTAATTAATAAAAATTACAGTGTATGAATGTGAAAAATGATTTGTGTGCAGCAGTGCGAGTGAGATTAACGCATCTCAAAATAGACCTACAGTTAGGTCAGAGTTTAAGTTAAGGCTCAGCTCCTCCACACAGTGCAGACAGCAGTCAGGAGAACAGAGGGAGCCTAGGTGAAGTGAGACTTTACTAGTTTATGACTGTACTTTGTTACACCTAACTTGTTTTGCAAACAAAATAGTTAATCAAAACACCTGCTACAATATTCTCTCATTACACAAAGCACAAGCTCTCGGAGTAATAAACATCTCACAAATGTCCCATATTGTAATATAATTATATAAAATCTCCCAGATATCAGATATTTTCTCTTTTCCTGTTAGAAGTGGGTCTGCCGTACACAGGAGTACACCTCACAGCATCTACATTTCTCACAGCAGCGCTGCTGAGGTGTTCAGAGACAGTACAAAGGGTAGATCATCTGTGTTTCATCATTGCTGTTTCAGAAGTTTTTATTTTTATTTTGAAACACTTGAAATAATTGAAATATTTTAATATTTCGTTTTCCAAAATGACAAACTTATTTGCGTTATATCAGCAATCACCCTCCCTGCTCTCTAAACATTAACCAGCCATTTCAGTCAACCACTACTTCTGACAATGAAGATATTGTTTTTGGAGAGATTTTGAGAGAGTTGTAGTCTAAAATTGGGGTGTTAAATAGAATGTGGATTGGAGAATGTTCATTAAAATGAGAAATTGCCTGGTTAAAAATGAATCTACTATACTACTATAATCTATAAATCTGTCTGGAGATCAATTGCCAATTTTCTTATTCTTTAAATTTTAGTTGCCAAGAATGTATTTTATATTTTTTAGTCACATTGATGTTGTATTTAGCTCTAAAACTTGACACCGTGTCTCACTGCACTATATGCAGCACATTTAATCTGTCCTCTAAATAACACAGGCTATTGAAATCATTTGTGAAGTTGAAACCTTTTGCTGTTTAAAAAAGAGCACTTCAGTCAGTCCTTTGATCTTGTCTTTTGGCACTGAACTTTTACTTCTTCTCTTTTGTCAGAAACTGACAAAGCTGGGACAGTTTAAGGTGAAGGACGAGTCTCCTTCATCTGGGCCCAGCCTTCAACCTGGCAGTCTTTTCTTCAGTCGAGACAATGCAACAAAGTCCAGTACTCCACTCAAAGGTAAAACTATTGATTTCAATTTTCCAGCTGCAATTAAATCGGCACAGTCTCCTTGTGATTATAAAGGGGTAATCAGTTTAAACAATAAAACCCAATAGAGTACTAATTAGGTTTTATTTAAAGCTACTAAAGTGTGCCAGGAGACACGAGCAAAGAGTGACTTTAAAGGCATTTCTTATTTTCAAATTGCTTTGTGTGAATAGTTTTCCTTTGTTCCCTCACCAACCCTCTCCACTTATCTCTCTTCAGCTTCTCCTCAGAATGAGAAGTTGAGTTATGCCGCTGCTGCCCTGCAGGCTAGTGGCACCACGCACTCTTCAAGCCAAGCTTCCTCCTCCAACTCTGCCTCACCACAGGTACTGCACACCGCTATCACTATTGAATTACATAAATATTTACCAATGCTTTTGTTGGCATTTTAATCGTAACTTATGTATGTCATGTATCTGTGCGGTGTTTTCCATGGGCTGAAAATACTTTACGTTCATTTATTTTCTGTAGCATATAACTTCACAACAAACACAAAAATCACATTTCAGCATGAAAAAGCTAGTATTGCATAAGAAGTTATACCAGCAGAGATCTCATATTATGTGTCTAAGCTAATCATGTTCATCAGATTTTTTTTTTAAAAGTGTCACTGGTAAAATCCAATTTATTTGTAGCTTTCATCAACTTTAAAAAAAAAAAATAGCTCAAAACATTTTCTGGCACAAATGAAAATGCATCAGTGTAACTGACTGAAGCCACTAGGAGAAGGAAAGAAGGTGCTGTTCACATGGGAATAATATCAGCTGCATGTCACATTGACATTGACTTTTGAAGGGAAAAAGTAAATACAAAAATTTCTATTTGAGTGAGGTGTATAAATACAGTACATATCTAGGAATAGTCAAGTGGCTATATGGATATTACAGTGGTTTCACTTTTGTTTATTTTTCTAATTTTCTATTATATTTGTTTTAAAACCTTTATCTAAAGGCTATAATACTTAATAAATAAATTAGCATAATCATTGTTTTTGCAAGATAAGAAAACATTTTATTGCAGACTGCTCACTCATCATAAAAGCAAAAATCTGCCTCCTACATTCTGGTCACACTTAAACAATCTTTATTAAAAGTACACGTCAACTGAGCTTTTTGTGGCATTAAACAAAGTACATCTGTAGACCGTTTGTGCAAGTCTGCTTAATTCCAGTTATCATGTAAGAGCACCTCATCCAAAATGTCTCAAACATATAGGTGCACACTATGTTTGTCATTCTAATGGTTTAAGCAGGCAGATTGTTAATTACCTACATTAATTGTTTCCTCAAAGCCTCCAGCAAAAAGAAAATTTGAGTTCAGCAAAGAGCGGCAGGCAGCCTCCGGCCCTCCCCCTTCAAAGAAAGCGAGTCCAGCTGGCTCACCTGAGACTAAAGCTGTGACCCCCAAACACAAACAGAGCACAGCTAGCACGCCCACTCCCAGTGCAGCAAAAGGTAACATTTACCCCACCTTCTGAGTCTTAGCATAAAGATTATTTCCTTACTGACAGGTTCCTTGACTCTCTAAATTGTCTCTCTAGCTTCCCCAGCACAGAAATCCTCTGAAAAGAAGAAGGAAAGTCAGTCCAAACCCAAACCTGAACCCAAACAACAAAAAGCTAAATCCAAGAGTGAACAACAGGTCCCATTCAACCGGATCATGGAGGGAATTGTCTTTGTCCTCAGTGGCTTTCAAAACCCATTTAGAGGGGAGCTAAGAGAAAAAGCTCTCGACATGGGAGCCAAGTATCGACCCGACTGGACACCCGACTCCACGCACCTTATGTAAGTATCTGTCATGGAGGGAAAAGGCAAGTATGTGAAAACTGTACGCGTAAGTTGTCCTCACTACAACACGTATCAATGGATACTTTACTTGTATGAAACGTTTAAGACTGAATTCAGTGTTGCGTCTTCATGGTAATTATAAAGCTAAAACCAGCAGCTGCTCAGTGTAGCATGAAGACTAAAAGCCTGATCCTATCCAAAGTTAACAAAATCTACCTACCAGATATTATGGAACTAACAAGCCAACACTGTATATATTGTTAACATGGTTTATTTTTTATAGCAAGTGTAAAAACGATAATTTGCAATTTTACATGAGATTATGTGTCACTCATTTCTTTTCAAATCCAGTAACATCCTGGATTTCTGATAATTACTTGTTTTCTCACCTTTGTGCTAAGCTATGCTAACAGACAGGAAAAATCTCAGAAGAAAATTAAATAAATAAACTTCTTAAAATGTTTGTATTGTGAGATTTTGCATGACAGAGTTGTGTTAATACAGTAAAGTTAAGTATTTGTTTTATTATTACATAGATTTTAAAGTGGTTAACATTGTTTTAGCTACATGTAGTTGTAAAGGGATCCAGACACCACAGTCCTTAGTTTGTGCATAGATGTATGCAAAATTATATTGACAGTGTTATTTAGTTATTATACTTGACTGCTCATGTTTTTCATCATTTTCACAGATGCCATAATATCAGTTTTTACAAATTTAGTTTAGTTTATACAAATTATATCGCTCATAAAGAACAGCGTTCATTATAGTTTTCAGTACTCAGACAAGGGTAGCTCAGAAATATTGATCTACAAAGAGAAAGTGAAGAGAAAAAGGGGAAGTGAATGCAAAAGATCTGCAGTTAAGCTGAAAGATCAATAAACAGTGCAACTAGAAAATGTTGCCAAATAAATTTAATGAAAGATAAGAGAAAGAAAACTTTCAGCTATCATGTGATGATCATACTAAATAGGAAATATAAAATTTTAAATGACTAAATCACACAAATGCAATGATTTCAAGCGAATTGCTACTTGAATAGTTTTTTTTATTATTAAAATTTTAACTTTAAAACATTAAACATAAACATTATGTGTTTATAATCCTACCCTCCAAGAAAATTAATAAAATAAAATAAAATATTTTAATAAACATTAAAAATTAATGTGTAGTTTCTTTTTCTTTTGCCTGCTCCCTTTAGAGGTGGCCACAGCAACCGTCTGCATGTCCTCCTTCAGTACATCCATGAACCTCTGAGGTCTTCCTCTTTTCCTCCTGCCTGACAGCTTCATACTCAACATCCTTTGTCCAGTATATTCACTATCCCTCTTCTGCACATGTCCAAACCATCTCAACCTTGCCTCTCTAACTTTGTCTACATAATGTGTAGTTTAAGACACGCAAATAAAATGTAAAATATATAAATTTATGAAAGTGGCCAGTCTCAGACCATTTCAACTGAGTTTTTCAACTTCAAAACTCAATACAGCGACTTCATAGACAAGCACACGGAACTTCCCCTCCAGTTATATGGTTCATACATTTAACCACACTCTTCCTTGGCCTTAGTAATGTTGTACACTATTATAAAAAGTGTATTGATGCACCTGCACACAAATATCTGGAACGCTGGGAAACGTATGATTTATTGAAGCAGGTGAAAGATAGGGATGTTCTTTCATGAGAAATTTTTATCTGGAGTTGATTTTTATCATTGAAATAGATTACAGGACTCTCAATAATTCAGTTTGGCTGCATCTTGATCTCTGCTGTCAGAGCAGACTATTGCCCTTGTCAGCTTCTCTTGGTGATGTAACCCTATGTATTTCTATTCTGTGTGTGTGTGTGTGTGTGTACGTCTGTTTTGGCACATTAATCTCCAGCTGTGCCTTCGCTAACACCCCCAAGTACAGCCAGGTGAAATCAGCAGGGGGCATCATTGTACGGAAGGAATGGGTGATGGACTGCCATAAAAGGAAACAGAAGATCTCATATAAAAGGTAAGAGAGAAAAAATTCAAAACATACTAGTGAAAGGATTTTCTAGTTAGAACAGTGGCATTAAACTGCATTGAGTTGGAATTTCAGACCTTTGTGGACCTTTCCACAGCTGGGTGGAATTCATTGTCATGACACTTGTGCATGCCGACACCCTGTATTAGTGTAGAGAGCACGGTCCATTGCATGAATTCGCTTTGATTAATACTTTCTCTTAAGCCACATCTGTACCTCTACGTCAGACAATCTGTGCACAGCACTCACGCTGATTGAAGCGTCCAGAAATACACCCCTCACAGCGGTGATGCCCACTTGCTACAGAGAACATTGTAACCTTGAACAGCTGCTGCCTGCTGTGATCACAAATCCAACCCGGTCAACTCCAGCAGCTCTCTAATTATATGCCTCATTACCAGGGGAGCTTTCGCAACATCAAGGTTTTCTATCATCACTCCACATGAGTCTGCGTCTACTGAATAATGTAGAGCTGAATACTCATCTTAAGCAATATGAGGTCCAAATTCATTGGAATAGTACTGTACATGCATTGTACTGTGTTGTGAAGCTTTGCTTTACCATTTTAAGGAATTTCTTCATATGTGTTGCTTTCGTATTGATTATATCTGGCTCAGTTTCCAATCAGCCTCTTGCACTGCACGGTTAGTTAATCTCTCCTTGTCAACAGTTTGAATTGGTATTGTTTTCTTTGGTTAAGGGCCAGGGTTGGCAAACTTGGGCTTCCACCATTCTTGCTATGTTTGTGTGCAACACAACACAAGACAACTATAACATCTATATAGCAATATGATAAATTCTCATCATGGGGAGGAATTATCATGATATGTTGTGGATTGACTGTGAGATAATCAGTGTAGATGACTGGCAATGCTCAACAGCTCTGGAGAAAGTCTCACCCCACCTTTTCAAAGTAGTCCAACCCTCTAGATACTTTTTAAATCATCTCGTGTAGTTATTTATTATATATAGGCACTTTTATCCAGCGTGCTCACATGTTGTAGATAAATGTGTTGCTGGACTTTGGTGCTAAATTGTGTCTCATTACTGGGAAGTCTATTTTCTTCCTTCATGCCCTGCACTACAACTGATTTTATTTTCTCATTCTCATGTAGTGTTAGTTAAGTGAAATATCTTATTCACTTACAGGCGTTACACAAATGAAACTATGTCTGGGTTCTTTTCAAATATGACACCAGTGTGTGAAATCACAAATATATTCATTGATTTCTTTTAAGCATTAAATATGAATTTGGAGCTGAAATTATTAGTCAAAAATGTATTTAACTATTTAATAATCAGGTTTTTCAGTTCAGGTTTTTAAGCAAAATGTGAGGTTTTGCTGCATTTCTGTGTTTATATAATGACAAGTAGAATATATTTGTGTTTTGGTCCGGTCCAGTTTGTGAAGCAATGACGTCACCATGGCTGTTTTTTAAAAATCTTATGGACAAAACAAATGTCTGCATGAAACAAAACATGTTGAATAATTAAATAAGCAATTGACTGATTAGTTGATAATGAAAATAACTGTCAGGTTGATAAGTGTTGCAGATGCATCATTAGTGTGCCTTCTTTTGGTGTTATTGATTCATTTGATTTCAAAAAGATTGTCATCCAGCTCCAGAGTGTACAGAAAATATTTTTGATTATGTTTGTTTTTTAAAGGCATAAATGAAAGCGGTCAAAGTTATCTTTTTATGAGATTATTGCGGACAGCCACAGTGTGCATGTGAGCCAAGCAAAGAGAGAGAGACAAATGTGGAAAGCTTTTTAAACAAGAACAGCTCAAGGATGATTGCACATTATGCTGGGGTTTATGAAATCTGATCTTTACTTGTAGATTCTCAAAAAGTGAATTAAAATTAGACGTTAGCTGCAGCCTGTGTCGTCATTCTCACTCATGCTCGCCTTTCTCTGTCAGTAACTGATTGTGCTGAAGATCTCTCACCCCCATCCTCCCCCCTGAGTACCCCCCCGTCTCTTGTCAGAATAATCCATTCCCCTGCCCAGCACTGCTATTGTGCAGCACGTGGAGTGTACAGCTTTGATGATGTATCCTTTATTTAAAATCTGCATCTGCTATGGGTAATTATACGAACCACTTACTTTGATGATGACAAGTACCCAAACAAATCCACACTCTCTAGGACTCTCTGTCCTACTGTTGCTCGATCACACACACAAGCACTTTGTCACAGAGCATCTGGAAGGAAATGCGCAACATCATTCTGCTCCTGCCTCACATATGGGCTGTGTAGTGTATTTATTAATGGCATTGTGACATCAGCTAAGTACCCAAGAAATACCTTCCCCATGCTCATTATCCAATCAGTGAGGACACAGAGATAGAAAGAAAGAGGAGAGAGCAGAAACACTTGAGCAACTCTACAACACCCCATCAAAATAAAGCTGAATAAAGTAAACAAAGTTCTCATTAAAACCCAGGCTGTGTTGCAACATACCAAGAGTACTTGGAAAATATCAGCACAATCATGCCATGATTAGTCCAAGAAACATAAACTTCACATATAACTGCAGAAGAATGCCTGAATATAGTCACCAATTGTCACAAAGAATGAACTGCTCTCCCTGATGAGCAAAAATGTAAAGTATTTAACTTTTTTGAAGCTGGTGTGATTATCCAGAATCCATAAAATAATAATATAATATATTTTCCTAATGAACTGTACTGTTGTTTTTTGATGTTATAACCTATTAACTACAATTTAGTTTGCATTACATAGATAAGATAAGATAAATCTTTATTGTCATTGTCACTTTTTTTTTTTACAAAGGAGCAACGAAATTGAAGGTGCAGTCGACTCAGTGTGAGGCATAATAGTTAAGACAAGAGAGAAAATAAATAACAATAGTAATAAAAACTAGTAATAAAAGTTTGCTGCAATATATACAAAAGGAATTGCACTTGTTATATATACAAAATTGCACTGGTTAAATGTACAAATTGCACAGGTTGACTTGAGGTCTATTATTGCACATTGGGGGGAATGATATGAAAGCAGTTTTAATTTGAGTTTATGGCCATGATTGCTTTTGGATAAAAGCTATTTCTAAGGCGGTTTGTCTTTGTTTTCATTGCTCTGTATGGAAGAGGCAATGACCGGGATGTGATGAGTCATGTGAAATGTCTATGGCTTTTTTGCGGCATCGAGAGGTGTAGATTTGTTCCAGGGTGGGGAGGGTACAGCCAATTGTTCTCTCTGCTGCCCTGATGACCCTGTGGAGCACACACAGTCCATACGTGAGCACACTCTCTATAGTTAGCTGAATTGATGATTGAGGTCTCATTAATATATAACATTTATGTTCTGTTATTGTATATATCAGCCTGTGCTTTAACTGGAAGGATTGCAGGTTGCAAAGAGAGCATGAAACTCTCCTAAATCACGATTTTAGTGATGATGATTTAATAAGAACTATGTCCACAAATATCTAATACAGATGTCTACAACAGGGTGATGGTGGATTGAGGGGTCATGCTTTGGAGTTTCAGAACTGTTACATCTCTAGTATCTACAATTCATGTCATGAGGAGAAACTCACATTTACAACCATATGTAGAGAAATTACTCCCAAGGTAGATTTTGCTAAAAAATACCCAGTATCTTAGCTTAAAATGCCCTGACATATACCACAAAGTAAGCAAAGCAAAATGTAAATAAGTCCATTTTGGATTTTAATTTAGACAAATGCTTAAGAATCTTTTGTCATCATTGAGCTCTTCTCATGCTTTTATTTTTAACCCAGTTGTTAAGCATCTCCAGTCTCCAGAAAATCATTTGCAGTGTAAATTTATCCAGTAATTTTAATGAACAGGCGTTTGAGAAAGGGATGTTGAATTTCTACCTCAGCACAACAGGCCAATTGCTACAGCTAGATCAACAAGCACACTTAAAAGCATTCTGCCACCATAAGAAGTTGTTTCAGTTGGAGTCTAAAGATACCCCTGTGGTTCATGACGGAGAAATTGTTAATGGAAATGGAAATGGAAATAGTCACCCGACAAGGGCTGCAGATAACATCTCAAGAGCTGGGGGTGTTCTCAGACAAAGATTAATTTACGAGATGTTACGGGATGTTCTGGTGTTTCTGATAAGTTTTTGTTTTTTTTCCCCCTTCCTCCTTTAATAGAATAGACTTTTGTCCCAGCAGGTGAACTTCAAAGTATTTAATATACAGCCTGTGGTAATGTTATAAACATCAAGACATTCTGGTGAAAAATATTACCTTCACTATGAAACTTTCATTTGTTCCACTGTTGGCTGATATATTGTGCAAGCATTCTTTTCCCCCTAGCCTTTCATCATCCTGACACTTTTTGTTCATCCGATTTTTGTGTTCCTCCAGGTATTTGATGGATGGTGCGGAGTCGAGCTCGGAGAGCGAAATGGATGTGGACGACCAGAGTGAGGAGGAAATGAACACAAAGGTGAATTTGTTTTTTTTATATGTGCCTATAAAAATAATCAAATGAAAAATCTCTTTTCACTTTGTAAGTGTCAAACATTTTTAATGCTCTGTCAATGCTGTCCTTGCAGACTCCACAGAAGCAAGAGAGACAGGTCACCCCCAGAAAGACACCACAAAAGAGGAAGGATGATGGTGATGATGATGAATATGGTGGCTCCACTGATGTGGATGAAAAAGGTTTGCATCAGACCACTTTAATGAAAGTGCCACGGTGATTAGAAATATATATATAACTGAACTTTATCTGACATGAGATACAGTCAACATCAGCAGTGACTCTTCAGTGAACCCACACTTCTCTTATTTTCTTAGTGTATTGCAGAAAGCACATTGTTCTGGAAAGTGGCTGCAAGTTGACACTCTTACCGTGTCTTAAATTGTGTTTTTCTATGGAGGTATACCTGAAGTTCACCCGAGACAGGCAGGCGCACAGGGTGAAATGATAAAGGTAGAATTGGGCAGTCAGCCCATTGAAAAGGTGAAATAGAGGTAATCGCAGAATGACAGTCAAGATCAAAGAAGCACTTAGAGTCTGGATACTGTGAGTGGAAAGACGGCACCAAAAAAAGAGGAAGAAAATCTTCTCAATATTCAATTGTCTGGTGTGTTGAAGGTTATAACAAACATTTTCTTGTAAGTTATGCGTACCAGCTTTTGTATTACTGCAATTTTATCAAAACACTTAAAACTGATATTACATTAAAGATAACACCTTGGGTTGTGTACTCTAAATAATAGCCAAAGTGACTTGTTAAAAAGTGGAGGGGAATTAAAGTTTTTCTGCTTTAGCTATAATTATTTTTTGGTGGTCAAATGTCAAATTTGACCTCACGTCTGTCCCATTCACATCAACGCAATATCTCAGGAGCTCCTTGAATTTCATTACATCTGGCACAAACGTCCACTTAAACTCACAGATGAACTGATTAGAAGATGAGTCTGGACAGACATGCATGCATGTAAACTGCAACTCGGCTGGTTGTCAGAGACATACAACTGTGAAGCGGTAATTCTAGTTTGGTTCAGTCATGGTGCTTCGCTCCACAACCACTGCAATGATTACCTTAAAATTTGATACAAACATTCATATTCATATACCCTCAGAATAAATGGCAGAAACATAACATGGTCATCTGCACCTGATCAGAAGACAGACTTCTACTTTACTACAAATTCCTTATTTGTTTGAGTCTGGCACTCAGTGTTTAGCATTTTTTTCTCACTGTATTGAAATAGGTCACACTACCTTGACACTGCCACAATTAAAATGAAATAAATGTTTTTTCTGTCTCTCTCTTATCTGTCAGAGGAATTACAGTACAAAGGTTCACAGTCCTGTAAATTAAAAAAATGTATATTTTAGAATTAAAGCTGATTTAAATCTTACTCTTTCTTAAATAAAGAAATAAATATGTTAACTGGATGTATTATATACATAGATTCGAGAGCTGAATAGTAAGTGGCTGTGACTCATGGGAAGTGATTCATTTTATTAGCTCAAATAACTAAAGAGGGAGAGAGGGTAGCAATAGAGCTGAAAAGAACTCAATGAATGAATTGAGAGGACCAAGGGAACAATGAGGGAGCTCAGGGACTAGGCATAAGGGATCACCTTTATGAAACACTTGGACCTGGATGAGTTGACCGCACCACCTTGTAAAGGACACAAGCAATGTACATGTTGTCAGTGGTGTTTGAGGGAGAAGCAAGAACGAAGGACAAACATAATCACCGTGAAGGGACTTGGGCATGATTCTCATTTCTATGTTAATGTGAGCCCGGATGTAAAGTGCCAGGGTACATCGGTGTGAAAACACAACCAACACTGACCCACCAAACACATACAGGGAGATGACATTTTAATTAGAGCTTCTTCTCTTGGTTCCTCCTCAGTAACACAAGAATGTATGAAAATGAATTTCATTATCACAGTTAATTAGTTTTAATACTAGGGCCATAGTGCAGTGAAGATGAGAAAGAAGTGGGATATAGAAATCAGTGTTGTTGTGAATAGTTATTTAGCTTTGTAAATAGCATTATAAATACCATGTCTATCTTTTTTTTTTGTCTGAACAGCTGAGTGCAATCCATACACACGATTTTATATTTTATTTAGTTAATTGTAGATACTAGGGCTTTAACAGTTCTGAAACTCATGACACAAACTTCATGACACGCCCATCTCCTCTCAATTCACCATCACCCTGTTGTAGACATCTGTCAAATGTGACTCTATTATGCTGTGTCTATCCATGTCGTGGAGTGTAGGTCATACATTTTTCAAAAGACCCCAAACCCTAAAAAACTAGAACTAAATAAAAACTGATGTATAAACCAAACCCTGACTCAGAAATCAAGGTCTGAACCTAACAGTGGATTTGGTGAATCATTACACTATGATTATACAGAAAAAAATCAGGCTTATAAATGTCCTATTAATTTTCATCAAGACCCTTTTTAGTATTAAATAACTCATCAGATTTTCATTTATCTTGCATTGTATTGAAAAATTAATACTTAATTTCACAGGAGGTGCTGATGATGACTCTGCTGTGGACACAGAGGACGAGTTGCAGAGGTAAACAAAACCAATAATCATTTGTAATATACATATGGACACGTTTCTCCTTTGTTAATATACGTATGGACACGTTTCTCCTTTGTTATTGGTTCCACCTTTGCTCCCTTGTGGCACAAGTAGTAAAATAGCCACTGATATATTCTAAAATCTCTAATTCTGCTACAACTTGACGTTTTATTAGTAATCGCACAATAATGGTGCTGCAAATGTAGCCTATAAAAAAGTTGTGTATGATTGAGAGAACTAGCCACAAGAGATCATCACTGATTTGCAGAGATTGGTTAGTCACTACTTTTGTACTTTTATTTAAAGCAGGCACTTAGCATCTGCAAAGCTCCACAAAGAACTTTAACATCTTCAGCTTTCACCTTTCCCATCTTTGGTACATATTTTGGGCACATTACTACCACTTGTAGATCAGTGAATGATTGTGAAATCATTGACAGAAATGTGATTTCCATTACCCACAGTCCTGTCATTCTAATTTGCTGATCTTACTTCTGCTTTATATGAGTGTAGTTACTTATCCAGTTGCTGTTTTTGAAAAGATAGCAAACAACAAAAAAACCCTAATACTATTTTACATTTTTAGCATGTTATCTTTTTAGCAGTGAAGCTATATAATTAGATCAGTTCCTCTTTTGTCAGAGATTCAGTATCGCCAACCTTACTAGTGTTACTGTGACCACCATTAGAAGAAGTACTGAGACAGAACAGGAATAAGCAGCTCCCTGTGTCTTCCTTTGACAAGTTTGCTCAAGTTTGTCCCTTTCTGACCTTTGTGCAAAGGGTGGAGAAAGAGAGCAGACAGAAGAAAGCAGCAGCAGGAGTGAAGGTGGTGAATGAGGAGGATCCATATGGCGGCTCGACTGATGAAAACACAGATGCTGAGGCTGAAGAGGATCATCCCATCCCTGAGCTACCAGGTATGCCTCTCTTTGTTCTTATTGCCATGTGCTGCCTGTCTGTTTTTGTTCTATCACAGGAACACATGTCCTCCTTTGTTGTTGGACATTGCAAACAGTGACAGAAAGTAATTGGATGCCTGTCTGCCTTTCAGTGATGCCACACACAAATGCCAAAATGTATACCAATTATTTTTTCTGTTTTCTTTTGTGCTCGGCTCCTTTTCCCCCGTTTTAAAGCACCTCCTATAATTACTCCTCCTACATATTGTGTAATCATCATTGCACTTTTATTCTCCTTTCACTTCTCATGTTCTCATTTCTTCCAGACTTCTTGAGTGGAAAGCACTTTTTCCTCTACGGTAAATTCCCTAACAATGAGAGGCGGCTACTGTTGCGGTACATTGTTGCCTTTAATGGGTGAGACAGACTTCCAAACAGCGATGAGAACGATGTAGCATGAAAATCAAACTGTCTGTGATTAAACCTTTGTAAAATGCACTCTCTCTCTGCTCCAGAGTGATTGAGGACTACATGACAGAGAAGGTGCAGTTTGTGATAACCAGTGAAGGGTGGCATGACTCTTTTGAAGATGTGAGTTGAGTCCTCTTTGTTTTGCCCCTTTAACCTTATATCAGCATTTCTTTAGCAGTCACAACCAAAGAGGTTTAAGCACATGTAGAGACATGCTTTTATTTTATTTTCTGCAGTTGATTGACAGTGACATTTTTGTGAAGGTAACTGCTTCAGTAAACTTTGTGTTAAGTGTTAATTAATGTCACACTGAACACCAACACAGAGACTTTTTGGGCATCTTTTAAGCTGTATTCTGCAAGGTATTATGAATAAAAAGCCTTTCCAGTAAAAATCCTGTAGTGTTGCAACAAAGTGGGTTTTGAATCAGTTTGAAGTTGTGGGTCAGAAATGGTTTCGAGCCATTTGAAGACCTTGTTAGCATGTAAATGAGCTTTTTTGCCTTCATTTAAGTCCATTTGTAATGCAATATGAACACTTGATGACTCTGATCCTCCTGCTTTCACTCTGACTTTCCATCCCAGGCACTGATGGAGAACACCAGTCTGAACTTTGTTAAACCTGCATGGATTTATGCAATAAATGAACGACAGAAGTTGCTGCCCTATCAACCCTACTCTGTCGTCCCCTGAATGACACACTGGATGTACACACCAAGGTGTGTGCAGACACATACTTGCACTTCACAGCTTGATGAAGAAACAGTGAGGAAAGCCATAGACATTTTTTTTTTATCTTTTTCAGATTCACCACTTGACTTAGAAGAAGCAATAAACCAATTATTGTTCAATAATGACTTTACACTTGCTCTTCCTGAAATGTCTTCAGTGCTTGTTCAGTTGACCTAAAAGTTTTCACCACAGATGTTCTCACCTTTTGGCTGAGCTGAGAAAATGTCTGTTTAAATTGTGTCTGTTGCAGTTGTTGTTAGGATTAGGATTAGAGTAATTATTAGCCTTTTATTTGAAGGTTTTTAGTCCTAGCATTGCCACAAGGTAACATCATCATTGTGCTTCTCTGGCTTTTTTGGCTTTATGAATGAAGCACACTCTCTTTAATTCAGGACTTGTTTAAATTTCTCAGTTGCTTTGCTGCAGTTCACCGCTGCTCACCTCGGCTACCTCAGGCTCTGTCTGGAGTGAATTATCACCCTTTCCTGACTGCCAGCAGCACTGATAAGACTCCGACTTGTAAAAGTGGGCACACTTTAATGAGACTAGCCCAGAGTCAGTTTTTTTAGACTGCAGACACCAGATGCAAAAATCACAACACCTTACTCATGGAAATGAAAATAAATACTGGGGGACTGGTGGTTTCTACTTTTCATTTTACTAAATGCTGTGAGGGTTAAAGTAATGAATTTCTGTCTGTTTTTTTTAAAAGTTTGATAAATCTGAGTTTATGGTTTGGTTTTATTAATGTTAGTGTTATAAGAAATGGACTGGCTCAGCAGATGTGGGGTGTAAAACAGATGTCAGTGTTTTCCCTTCTTTGAAACTACATAAATACTACGTGTGTACTAGTGTGTTTATTCAAAGAGGCCTGTTTAAGTCTCTATCTTAAAGCTTTTCTTATAGTACTTAATTATTTTGTCTAAATAAAAAAAAAACAGATTTTTAAGTAAACGTATTGCTCTCATTTTTATTCATCAAGCTATATTTGCACTTAGCTGCTGTCATCCCTTCCTATGCCTCGCTTGTGTGTTTGCAGCTCAAGAGGCACTCTTCCTTTTCATTTCCTTCTCTCATCTCTAACCCTCTCTACTCTCTCTAATTTACTTCTCCTGTTTTGCACCCTGGAGCCACTGGGTCATCTGCTCTTCAGTCGAGGGATTAGACAGTTGGAATGTGGTGGTTACGGGGGAGAGTAAGGCTGTAGGAAAGATGAGAAGGTTTGGCTTCTCAGAAAGGATGCAGTTTTAAAGCAGCCATGGATGGGTCTGTTTTATTTTGTCTTGTCTGTGAGGTAAAGTCACACACACACACCATCAAGTGTGAGGTGCGTTATTCACGCTTCCCAAAACTTTGTGTCACACTGATTTGCTTTTCATAAAATGGAAAGTGCAAAGTTTAATCAATTTAGTAATGAAAGCAGGGAAATTTAAAGCCGCTATCGGCTTCATCGAGATATGCCATATTTCATTTATGGGCATAGCTGTTGGCAAGATGCTACAGAGCATGTGCTGCTTCCAAATTGTCCCATTTGACAGGTTGGCTTTGTTTAGACACAGTTCTCACCTTATTCTTGTCACCTTGATCTCTAATTGGAAGATTTGTTCCTAGCTCCTAGCATTTTATGTTTCCTATGAATCATGGATATTACCTTTCCTGACAATAACCTTCCTAATAAAATAGGCCTGACTCTGTAGTTTTAATCCTCATTAGCACTGACAAACCATACAGGTTGTCTCCAATTGATCAATGTTTTTCTGTAGTTATTGTTATATTTCTGTTTTATTTATTCCACCAGATTCTGATTTCTCACCATAATTTTGTGCTTTCTAAAACAGTAACTTAGAGTGTTTTCTGTTTGTAATTAATTTAGATCACTGTTGTAAAGAGCTGTTATTTTGTTTTTTGGTGTAAAAAAGCCTTATAAAAGTACTTTAATGTAATGTTGTAAGACAAAACAAAAATTGCCAAGGGGGATTAATACTGTATGTAAAGAAACTCAGTGTAATATGGCCCATAATGTTTTTTTTCTCAACGCAGCTGCCTGCTATCACTGAGGTTTGGGTGAGCTCCCCAATATACTGGAATCAAATTTATCTTTGTGCTTGAACTGTATTTCTAAGTTTCTGTATGATCTCAAAGTACATAGGCCAAAAAAATGACTTTTCTTTTTCTTTACTCTGTCACCCACCATTATCATGCAGGGACTGTATTATGTATAAAAGAAAATGAAAGGTTATTTACGGGGAATTTAAATTTAAGTAGTATTTATGAATAGATGGGCCCATGAAGATCCTGGATTACAAAGTCAGTTTAATCAAAGGTAAAACTGATGTATTCTGCCCCTGAGAGTTGAAATATTTCTCCCCAGAAAGCTCAGATGCTCCTGCAAATTCAGATGAGGGAATTTCACCTGGATGTGGTGGTCAAATGCTGCAAACTTACCCAAAATGGAAGGGGTTCTTATGGCTGGCCCTTATCGAAAACTTCAGTTTGTGGTACATTGCCTGAAAGTGAAGAGTAGGGTTTGGAATAATTAGTTCATTCAATGCACGTTAAAATATAGAGTCATGATGGAAAGTATTCAGACCCCTTTTGCCCACTCTGCACATTTTACTCTGTTGTATCTTTATTTTAAAATAGAAAAAAATGCTGATTTCTTTAACCAATAACAGCAAAGAGACATAGAATTGTTTAAAAAGGCACAGACCTGTGTATATAAAGTACGACAAATCAAGTCAGGACAAATACCAAACCATGAGGTACTCTCTGTAGACCTCCACAGTAACATTTTGTGATGAGGAATAAGGGTCAGACCCAAGAGTATGAAACATTTCTAAAGCTTTTAGTGTTCCTAGGAGCACAGTTGCCTCAATAATTGTGAAACGCAAGAATCCTGCAGCCACCAGGACTCTTCCAAGAGAGAGAGTCTGTCATCCAGCCAAACTGAGGGACTGTACAAGAAGGACTTTGTTCAGGGAGGTGACCAAGAACCCAACAGTCACTCTAACAGAGCTTCAGAAGTCCTCTGCAGAGATTGAACCTAACAGAAGGACAATAACCTCATTAACACTCCACTAGTGGCAGAGAGACCTTAGTGTGGATGGAGTTGTCAAACAGCATTTAAAAGACAGCCTGATGGAGCCTAAGAAGATCTGCCAGGGAGAAACTGCCTAAATCCAGGTGTGAGGAGCTGGAATAGAGACTTGCATTTACCCAAGAAGATTCCCAGCTGCAATTACTGCCAAAGTATTAAATGAAAGGTCTGAATACTTGAGTTTTATTTGCTGCTGCAATGTGAAGTATGCAAGTATAAAGCAGTATGAAATTCAGTTACTTAACTATAGTGCATATACTTAAGTACTGTACTTAAATAAATGTCAGATGAACCTCATTAGTTACTAATGCAGTTTTTTCATATGGACTCCTGTTTTGCCACAAAATGAAGCTACTCAGAAGCCTGGTTTGTTGCCTGAAATTTTGAGTTTGTAACACTAAATTACTTATCATTTCTTCAACGTAATAGCTATAAATTATCAGCCTTTTTCCACTTCCCTTAAATTCCTTGTCTTTGTCATGGTCCTCTTTGCTTTTTCATAAGTGGTGGAAGATGTGTTTAAGTTTTTTTTGTTGCACAAGTAGCAGTTCCACACAGAGAATCTAACCGCCTTGGAAATTGTGTTTATCTAGTGCTAAATTGTTTTCCCAATTGCACTGTGGTGAAAATTAATGATCAGACTGTGTTAAGAGCAACTTTTTTGGATTCTTTAAGCTACAATGAGTGTGTTTAACATAACATAACATTTAACATAATGAGGAAACAATATTTGGCAAGATGCTGCAAAACTGCTACAGAACATTATGTTAAGGCATGGAGTCATGATCTGGGAGTCAGGATGCAAACTCTGGTGTCACAGCTCTGTCCTTTCTTCTCACCTCAATAAGTCCAGTGTTGGTGCATAAATTAGTTTGTTTACATGCAATCTAGACCTAAGTCTTATCCTCGTTTTGGTCTTATTCCAGATATAACGTTTACATAGGATATAAGAAACCAGGAAACAAGGCTTCTGAAACCAGGATACAGTGTTTGCATGTGCATGTAAACACTGTATCTAGATCCAGTTGTTTTATGCCTAAACATAATGTTCAGTATAAGTTGCAGCTGCAATTATTGTTTCCTCATGATGCTAATAGAAAACGAAATCCCGTCTGCAGTAGCCTATTTTATTTTCAACAGTTCAATTCAACTTTATTTATATAGCGCCAAATCACAACAAAAGTCGTCTCAAGGCACTTTACAGTGTAAGGTTTAAGAACTTATAGAATATAACTGTATATAGAAAAATACTGAAAACTCAAGAGTCCCACTTGAGCAAGCACTAGGCAACAGTGGAGAGGAAAAACTCCTTTTAACGGAAGAAACCTCCAGCAGAACCAGGCTCAGGGTGGGCGGTCATCTGCCTCGACCGGTTGGGGTGAGTGGACAGAGGAGAGAGAAAAGAACAACAGGTGACATAAGAAAAGCCTGATTATATTCTCCCAGATGTTTCTGTCTAAATAACAGCCGATTAATAGCTGCCGGATGTTGCATTAATTGATGGACAGGTGTGAGAACTTTGCCAAAATGACATATATTTTAATCAATATTAATCTCAGCCAATAGAATTGCAGTATGTCTGTTTTTAACTCTGCTGTTTTCTTCCTACAGGTATAAACTCTAGAAAAAAGAAGCTCCATTTGAAAATCTGTGTGAACCCCATCCTCTCCTCTCCTCTTCTCCTCTCCTCCTCCTGTATCTCATCCTCCTCCTCCTCCGCCGCCGCCGCCGCTCGCCTGTCAGACTCCCGTCGCGCTGACCCGGGCTCTACCTTCGACCACGACACGGGAGAGGAGGGGAACTAAATTACTGAGGAGCCGGGACTCAATGAGCGCTTTCGTCTGTGTGTGTGTGTGTGTGTGTGTGTGTGTGTGTGTGGACCATACACTGACAGACTGAGGTCAGTGTGTGAGGTTCGTCTTTAGATTAACTACGTGGGATGCTGCGGGCTCACAGCCAAATTGTCACCCGGTGTGAGTGAGAGGAGAGCGGACCTGAGTGTGAGCGCCGGTAGAGGGTAAGTGATTGAAAATGTTCAAAGAGCTCGAAAAAACGAGTTGTGTTGCTATATAACCGATTTAGATAAGTGTAGCTATATAAACACTGTGCGAACTTGTTGACTTTTTAACGTTTTAAATGTGGAGTGTTTGCATTATCCTGTTCATATTGTGCATTGTTTAAAAAATTGTTTAAAAAATTGAAGGGTCACTAAATTTATTTCTGAGGTGGCAGGTTTGTGTTTGACAGAGTTATTTGCTAATAGGACTTCTATTAACACAGACTACAGCCATAGGGTACAGAACTGATGAATAGCTCATTTTTTATTATAGGTAACATAAATCAGAAATTTCTCTACTGAAAAGCACAACATATCCAAAATATATAATTTACAGTTTGTAAATGTCACTGGGTGGCGTAAAGTAGACTCAAGAATCAGTTTATTTATTCACAAAAACATGGAAATCACATTACAATCATAATCAATTACTGCTGGCTAGCAAGGAGGAAATAAATACTCATTTTTATTTAGATAGAAAACTTTATTTCATAATAACACTGTTGAAAAAAAGACCATTATACATGCATGGGCTATGGAAAAAATCTACAATAAATATTTTGTATAAAAAATTACAGACAACATAGACTGAGATCCAGTGCACAATATCAGTAGTGAAAATTATTCAGCCCCTTTCCCTTAACTTCCTTGAAAGTTTGTTAAATCGTCTTGCTTCAGTTTGAATTAACTAAACAGATAATGCTATATCTTGAAATGAAGCTCTCATTTGTGATACCATCTAGTGGCCAAAAGCCTGCAAAGTGTCATTATGTTTTGTTGCTATGTTATTAAACTCTCTCAACACCAATAAGTGTCATTAAACGGGGCTTGTTGTGAATTTTCTCTCATCTGAAGCACTTTTTCCTCCACAATCAGTTTGTGATTGTGTGTTAGTTCTACTTTACTTTCATTTCCAGTCTGCACGCATCACTTAGAACTGACGTCCAAAAGCTGGGGGCCTCTCATTTTAAATAAAAGATGGCAGTGATGCAAAATAGCTTTTTAAATAAAAGATGCTTGTGGGTGGTTTGGAACATTGCCTGCAGGTTGAGGTCTCCTCGTGTGACTCAGTGTTGATATGATTTCTGTTTGTTAATCCGTCAGTCAGGAACTCAAATCACGGGAGAAATTATGGTGATTTTGCAGCTTGTTAGTAAAGAAAGCCTTTATTATATTTTTTATATTATTTATTATATGCCACAGAGTGGCTCCTCACTCCTCCTCTGAATCCTCTGTGCCTTACTTCACCTCTTTGATCATTTTTTTGTATATTATTTATTTCAGGAGATAGGTTTAGATGGATGGAATGTTTTATTGATTATTGTCTGTCTCAATTTCTTGCCTTTAACAGATAAAGCACAGAGTGTCCCCCCACCCTCCAGTCTTACTCTATTTGAATTAGTATCCACTGTCTCATACTCTCTAACACTTGAAGTCATATACTGTAGTTATTACATATGATGTGAAAAAATCACAGTTATTAACATAATTGGTGCCGTGGCTCTGCACAGGCAGCTGACTGAGTGTATATTACCATATGGAGTATGTGCAGTTTTAGGGCAGCAAAGGGTGAAAAAAAATAATTAAGCAGCTGTACTTCTGTGTGGCACTGCACCTCCCTGCAATTTCAGTACAAAAGTCACTGGCTTCTCATTATAAACTGGCAGAAAAAAAGAAAATGAGGAGTCCAGGGAGTGATCGAGAGTAGAAGTGTGGCTAAGAAGTGTGACACAAGAGTGAATATTTTCTACCCCAATCTCAGCAGAGAGCTGATTATACTGCAGCTGAAACTCCACATCATTCCCAGTGGCCAGAGACTCATTCCTGCCTCTCCCTGAAAGACATGAAAGATTTATTGCAGTCCAGCTCATCGCCTTTGTAAAGCTTGAAGGAGTCTTCTTTTATTCCAGAGGTGTAAACATGGATGTGATAGACCTGTGTGTCTCCAGAGTGGAGCTACAGAGAAGGAGAAATAGGAAGAGATGCTAAAGGGACTAACTCTGGTGCACGTTACTGAAGAGAGATTTAGGAGAGAAAGGGCATCTGAAAACATGCATCAGAATAGCTTGTGATAAAGCAAAATAAGACAGGAAACTGTGACAGGGAAAACAAGATATAATTGAGTTTTCAAATATAAAAGCAGAAATTGATTTGAATTCCAGCAGCACATTAGGTTTTCTTTTGTTTTTGTCAGACCTCCCAAAAAAGTCCAGCGTACATTTTTCCAAAACAAAGACCTTGTATCATAATGACATTTCCACTTCCTGCTATTTTACCCTGTGTATATACAACTGATGGACCAGAGACATTGTATGAAGCAGTAGTGGGAGCAGATATAATAAAGATTTTAATTCCTACTATCACTGGCAATGGCAGTGTTCTCATATAACTTACTACCTTTGTAGAATTTATTTTAAAAGACAAATAATTTAAACAGCTCAGAAAACTTCTGCGCAATGTCTCACTTTGTCACGTGTTGCAGTTTTGTGAAACTTTCACAAATGAGCTCAAATTCTGAAACACAGGTTAAATATTGTGGGGATGCTCCTTCATCACAAATTGGATATCTCATTTTTAGGTGTGAATGACTGGCGACCTGCCCAGGTTGTACCCTGCATCTTGCCCAATGACAGCTGGGATTGAGTTCAGCCCCACCCTGGTCCTTGAGAGCCACTGTCCTGCTTGTTCTCCAACCATCCCTGCATGCACAGCTTCTGATTGGCTGAACACACCTGATCCAGGTAATCAGCAGTGGGTAGGGCAGGAATAGAAGCAGGACAGTGGCTCTCGAGGATTGGGTTGTCCACACCTGCTCTGCTTATCTATGCCAGGAAAAGTGGCATAGATAATGGATAGATGGATAAAACTAAGCTTAAAAACACAGATTATTTTTGTGAAACTTTATATTGTTTGAACAGGAATTAGTGACATTTATGGTAAATCGGAGTATGAAAAGCAATCTGAAAATGCTATGCAGCACAAGAATAGAGTAATACACTTAAATGTCACACAGAATTACACACAGTATACTTCACATCATGCTAAAAACAGTCATAAAACTTTAAAAATTAAGCAGACAAAGTAAAACAATTTACACTCCATCCATAGGTCAGCCATGTTCCTACAGTGATGTGATCTCATTAAATATGACCTTAAGAATTACATCTTAGAAAATCAAATAACATTTGTAGCCCTGACCTCGAGGAACCAGCTGCAGCATTAGTGCGTGCACACTTTAAATTATGTGCACATAGTTGTAACGATTTACTGTGATGCCCATGTGTTTAATTAAATTGACTTCTCAGAGCACCTTGTTTTAAAAGGAAATCAATAAACGGATGACTTATGTAATAATGGCCTTATAATCAATAAAAACTACTTGTGTGACTTTATTTGTGCAAAGTGAGAGCTAGTCAGAGCCAATTGCAGAATTATTGCAGAAACAAGGGAAACTGGTTGTAGATAGAGGTGACGAAGAGCCGTTCTTGGCAGGAAGTAGCTGATATTAGCCAGAAGTTGTAAATGAGTGCAGAGGATGGACCTTAAGACAAAGATGGTTAGTGTTCGACAATAAGGTTTAGGATTAGGGAAATCCATTGGTCAACACCCAGCAATGTTACAAAAAGATAACTGAAGCATTTCAGTTTGTTTGTTGTTTACTGAGATGGTTAAATGAAGTCATATGTGACAGGTATATAGGAGGCAGAATGCAAACTATTTTTTTATGTCAGAATCAGACATTTTGTTCACCTGACCTGACAGCTTCAACATACTTCTGTATCATCCATCCATCCATCCATCCATTATTGTAGGAGCTATTTGTTGTTTGTTTGTTTTGTTCTTGCTAATTGTTGCTATGTATATTGGTTTACTTTAGGTATTTGCCTAAATTATGTACATTTTTTTTTTTATTATTATTATTTCTTACTATTAGTTGGTTTCTATTAGTTGTCTAAATTTAGATTTTTGCATCTATTTGATTTGTATTGATTTTCCATTTGCTTTAAACATAAGTTGAATTTTTGTTGACAAATGGCCACTACAATTATCATAACTGCTTTTCCTGTTAAGGGTCATGGGAATGCTGAAGCCAGTCCCAGTTGTCATTGGGTGAGAGGCAGTTTATCACAAGAGCTGACATATAGAGACAGCTTTGCACACTCACATTCACACCTACAGTTGTTTTTTACATGCAGTTTGTGAAGACAAACAGCCACTCCTGTTCCTGTAAATCACTCAATTAAGCACCAAGTCAAATAGAAAGCACACCCCCAAACAGTCGATTTAGAAAAAGATTACAAGGGTTAATTCAGTCGCATTACAGATAATGCATCTTCAATGATCCTGTACTAAGTAAATCCATCCTAAAGGACAGTACCACTGAATCTGAGCCTTGGCATCACTACAGTGTGTTGTTATTTTGTCCTTCAGCAAAATCCATGTATTTTAGAGGACATGACACAGTCACGTGGATAGATTACAAAAAGCAATAGAAGCTATATTGGAGTGTGATTGGCATGACTTCAGTGAAATGTGATAAAAGATTAAATGAGCACAACCAGGGACATTTTAAATAATGTTATATGGAGGAATCTTCATAGACAATCATTTTCACTACCTACAAATTATGATTTTTACATTAGGTCATTATTTTGCAACCAGATATTTTCAGTCTGTGCATCTGTTTGATCAGGGTTATTGTCATGCACACACACACACAAACTGATGTTCAGTGCCACCTTAATGTGTCACCTCTGTCACAAACAAAATTAGACACAGCTGATGCTCCACATTATTCAGCTTATCCAGTATTTGGATTTTCTAGTTTGCTGTTTAGTTGCACAGTGACATTAAATTACTTTGTTAATTAAACTTATAAAGAGATTTCTTATGTTGTTGTCACATTTATTTATTCATTAAATTATCACTGTAGGTATAGAACAAAGAAACAAAGGTTAGATTAGTTGGTTTGGTATAAGAAAACATCCAATGTTGTTCTCTTGTTTGCAAATATTAATTCAGTGGCCAACAATACGTGAGCTCAAATATGGACTTGTGCAATAAATGATAGCTATAGAAAATTGTTGCATGCTGTAGCTCAGCTGCAGGAGTGCAGTACTGTGTTGCCATTTAGTGGATTAATCACATGCTGTTGAACATTTTTCTGAAAATATTTAAGCCTAATAAAGAAAGGAAAACAAGCCTGGAAAACAATATTTCATATACATATTTGTGACAGCAACAGGTTGATTATTTATTGGTTTGTTAGGCTTAATTTATGTTGGATATGTGTTGTTTAGTAGTACAGATCACAGGTCAACGTCACAGAAAAATGACCTCTACCCGTGCTCATTAAGGTGGCAAAAATCTCACTGAATTCATTTGTGACCTTGGGACTGAGTTAAGTTCACTGAGGACAGATGCAGCCTGTCAGTAGTCCTTTTCAGGTTCCTGGCTCTGATAAATATTTTATACAGCTTTTTGCATGTTATTATACAGCATGGTTGTTCGACTTGTTTCGGAGCAGGGGGTGAAGAGATAAAAGAGGGGGAGAAAAGTTCTTGTATCCTCATCATGTCTCCACTCTGCAGAAACACATAGACCTTCACCAGCTGAATACTAATGAAGAGTTTGAAGCAGAAGTTTAGATTGAATAAGATCTACTGAAAATTCAGAATTCCTGAATGAAGCCGTTTCGTCCTGTCTCATTTTCCTCTGTTTCTTTTTTTGTATTGTACCTAAAACGTGTTTTTTAATTATGCAAATGTTTCCCACAGGTTTTCCTTTACTGTTTGCTGTCTCGGGCTCCGGTTAGGTGTCTTTATTAATTGGTTTTAGCCTTTGATTTGTAAACTGCAAAAGCATTTCAGCAGTTCTCAAAATGTCAACATTTCCCCTAAATTAACCACACAAGTGTGCTTCTGAATAAATTTAAAATGATAATTTGCTCATGCGCTCATGCTCCTCAAGCACTCAACCCCCTGCATATGAGCTGTAGATTAGAGTTGAGCTTTAACAGCCTGAGGCACAGTGCAGGTTAGAGACAGCAGCTAGTGGTTCCTAACGATAACATAAGCACTGTATAAAAAAGTAAAAAATGATGTACAGAGACTAGTGGCGCTATGAAACAGTGTTTTACATGTGAGTCAATATTTTCGTTTCATCATGCATGTGTACAAGCATGCTGACGGAGCAGTTCTCATCCTTCCATTGGATTTACACTATTCTGCTGACCCCAGTTTGTTGAGTCAGTGCACCACAAATGTATCAAAAATACAAATATTCAGCTGCTTTACACAATATGTCTCCTTCTGCACTCAAGCATCAGTTCTTGGTATGTGCACGTTTTGAACATCGCACAGCTTTTTAGTATCAGAAACTGTGCAGACATTCTGTAACTCTACACACTGAATGTCAAACATCCGCATAATATAGAAGGGCATATATTAGCTTGTTTACAAGAAAACATCACACATCACCTTTGATCAGTGTCAAAGTTACCAAAACCATTGTGAGAAAGCAGAAAGAAGAAAACCGACAATCAGTGGAAATCATAAATCTTAGGAGAAAGAACTTTCTTTGTGAAAGCAAGCGATTGTTCGTGCTTTGAAAAACAGTGAGTCAGAGCTGAACATGAAGTTAACTTTTACCATTTAAAGGGATTTTACTTTACTGAGTGTAATTTCTTTGTAATTTCTTTTCTCTGTAATTTTTCCATGGATTTGAGTTACTTCCCTGCAGGAGACTTTTTGAGGCCAAAAAGAACGTGTACAGAACTGAGAGATCTTATCTTTTATTTCTGTTTCAGTCAGTGCTTTAGATCAGGTAAGGTGCTGCATTGTTTGTATACATGCCCTGGGTCTGCTATGATGTCTCTCTGAGGTGAGACCAAAGACAAATTATCAGCTTTTATACCATAATAACCTTTTTCTTTTTCTTTTCCTCTGCTGTCAGATCCAGAAGCCAGTCTTTGTGGGCTCTATTGTGAAACGCTGAATCGAGTGCACTGCCGGCCATAAAGGTTCCCAAGGTCATTAGTTTTATTTTCCTCTCTTTGTGTCATCAATTTTCAGCCGGACCATGTCAACTGGAGTCAGATCATGACTTTATTTAATGAGTCAGATGAGACCTCCCCTCCCTCCTTCCCTCTGTCTTCCCTTGACCACAATCTCTCTGTGTTTGTCACCCATGACCCCTCACACTCCCCCGTATCCTTCCCCACTTCCTCCTCAATGACCTCCTCCAACTGCACCAGCTCTCCATCAGCCTCCTCCCCTCCGTACAACTTCTACGCAGTGCTGCTGGTGCTCCTGATCTTCTGTGTGGTGTTCGGTAATGTGCTGGTGTGTGTGGCAGTGTCTCGGGAGCGTGCTCTGCAGACCACCACCAACTACCTCATTGTCTCACTGGCTGTGTCCGACCTGCTGCTGGCTACGCTGGTCATGCCCTGGGGCGTCTACCTGGAGGTGCGTGTGTGCATTTTTGCTGTATTCATTTATTGCCTTTCTTTGGGATCAACGTTTGACATTTTTCTGTTTTGTAAGCAGAAAAAAGTGGAAAAATAAATCCTCAACTGATGCAGTGTAAAATAAAAGTAAATAAAATTAAAAATATAAATAAAAAAGAAATCATTTCTCAACTGATACAAAACACAGGATGCAGAAACATCAGATTTCAGGGCTTCAGTATTTACAGAAAGATACTGTTGACAAAATATATCAGTTGAGTTACAGGAAATGAGTACATGCAAGGTTAAACCCAGTGATCAGTCTCACCGGTTCCCAGAGCCTAAGTTCAAACCCAAAGATGATTAGTCTCACAAAGACAAAGAAATCTCTCAATTAGATTATTGCAAGCAGTGTTGCATGGGCTATGAACAATTAATGTTAGAGGGTATAATGTAAACTTTCTGCAGTACTTTTACGTAAAACTAAAACCATAATCCTTTTAAACATTTGATAGGCTATTGGAGATCAAATGTAAATTTTGAATTCTCCAGTGTGTTGGATCACTTCAGAAGCACAACATAGCAGCGTACAGTAAAGCAAAGTGGAATTAAATATTAGATTTGCCCTATTAAGGGTAATAAGTTTGTGTCAGAGTAATCCAGCCACATTAATATTAATGCAGTTCAACCAGTGTTTCAATCAATTATATTGACCAAAATGTCTGAAAATCCCTGAAAGGTAAAGAGGATAAAAATGGAAATGATGGAAAGGTGTGAACCATAATGTCACTTTGTTTTAATGAAGGTGGTGGGAGAGTGGCGCTTCAGTCTCATCCACTGTGACATCCTGCTCACCCTGGACGTCATGATGTGCACTGCTAGTATACTCAACCTCTGTGCCATCAGCATCGACAGGTGAATTGTTCTGTACTCTTTGCTCTTTCTTCACTTTGTAGTACTCTCTTTGGTGCACTTTTAGCAAACACTTTCATCATGTGTCTCTCTTTTCTTCCAATTTATCTCTCGTCCAAATTCCCTTTCAGCAGGAGAAGAAGTTAGTTGATAATAAATAATTTCACAGCAATTTTGATCCAGAAAGAAATAACAAAGATGGCAGTGAATCAATATGTCATTTCTTTGCTTGTGCTCTCCTCCAACCATGCTCTTGATTGGTGCAGGTTGTACTAAACAAAGTGCAGGCAACACACGTCTGCATTTACACACACGTCCACTAAAATCCATCGTTCAGATGCTGTCATCGAGCAGAAGGTTGGGAGCCTCACATAATGCAGTCATCTGTTTGTCTTCCAGAATGAAATGACAGGTCTTCTCTGCATATTTTACAATGTCCTCTGTAATTCTTAGTGTTCATTTTTTTCATCTTGTGTTTGATGGAGACTGTTTTTGAAGATTATATCTTCTTCATGTGTCCAAGAGGAGGTTACCAGGCACACAGTGGACAGGCAATTTGCAGCAGTGTCCTAATTTCTGTGACAAAATGACAGATTGAGGTTGCACCACTTTGAACTTGTGTAATTTGGTGCAATAACTAAGGATAGGATTCACTGCCTTGTGGAAGCTGTAGATGAAAATATATTCACTAGTCAGAAAGATGTCTGGGCTGTGCGCCTCTACAGTTTAAATTGAAACCAGTTTTACATAATACAAAGTAATAGTGGATCAGTAACTATCAACCCAAATAAAATCATGTTTAGTATGATTAGAATATAATCAGCACTGCAGATTGTTTTTGTCTTGGCTCTAGGGATGGCAATGTCAGTCTGTTAGTCCGCCACTTCTCTGAATGATTTCAATGATTTTTAAATGTTTTTGTCATCAGTGATGATTTGAGTTTGTCCAACATTATAGGGTTATGACCAAAAACCTGTAAAACAACTACACACACAACTACAGCAGCAATTTCAGTGTAGTGCTAGCACACGTTAGCATGCTAACACACTAAATTAAAATGGTGAAATGACAACTTCTTAATATCAGCATGTTTATTCAGCATTATCAGTGCAGCATGTTAGCATTTAGGGTGGAGCTGCTTGTCTGGTTGTTGAGTCTTAGTCTTTTTAAGTGTGGTGAGTCACAATGCTCCAAGGAGTTCCAAATGCTATGCTTTTATACTCTAGCAAGAGGACGACTTGACTTTAAAAAAACACTAGAGAGAAAAGACGTGCATACAGGTATCAGTCACAATCCTTATTTTATCCTTGGTTGTTGCTCCAGACCATTTGACAGACAATCAAATCCCATTAGTGTAGCTTTCACATTGACCTTGCAGCACCCTTCAGGAGATGCTGTTAAGCATTTGAATCATTCTCTATTTGACCTTTTAAATAAGCACCACCTTATTTGAACACAGTACTCTTACCACAACCAGGTACTCCACTCATACTTGTATGACTCAATATGCTTAATTTTCCACAAATTCCTTCAAAACAAATTCCTACACTCACACATTTCTGAGTGGCCCTTTTATAAGAATCTTACTAGTCATTTTTTATGCCATATGTTGCATAGTTTGACACCTGAAAGAATGAAGAATACCTGAAAATCAACTGATCTATAGAGTCTTTCACTCTCTGTCCACAGTTGGGATTGTAGCAGCTGACTGAAGAAGACTGCTCACACCTGAGCTTACAGCAGATGACTGTAATTGGTTTTGGCATGTTGTCAGTTGTGTGTTTTTTGTCCTTGCCTCTGTGAAACAAGCAGTGACAGCTTTTGTCTATTTGAAGGGAAACTGGGAATTTGTTTGTCTGTACTTTAGATCAAGTTCCTGAGTTCACTTTAAAGTATGCGTGAACATGATGGTGAGATAATGAAATCTGAAGCCAGAACAGTATGTGTTCACTCTTCACTGTGTTTGTGTGCGCACATGTGAGAGGAGTATCAATGTGCTGTGTGTTTTATTTATCTTTTTTTCTTTGTGTATGCACTACTGCAGATACACAGCAGTGGCCATGCCGATGCTCTATAACACCAGATACAGCTCCAGGAGGAGGGTGGCGGTGATGATTTCTGTGGTGTGGTTCCTCTCTTTTGCCATCTCCTGCCCTTTACTGTTTGGCCTCAACAACACTGGTAACAGCTACATATGATCTTTCCTCTCAAGTTGCTCCTTAGTAGTTTAGGTATTATTTTCTATCAAGGGCTGTATAGTCCAGGAAGTGGCACAGTGAAATTTAGTCATGCATCTCTACAAAATAGGTGGTACTATAGGAGCCTATAGATTGCAGTGAACACTCAACACTTTACTGACTAGAAATCAGTCTGTATCTCTTTTGTGGTGCAATTTATTGTCCTGCAGAGCAGTATCACATAAAGGTTGGTCTTCTGCCCATGCCTCAAAGCTTTGCACTGTCAAGACAGCTTACAGTAAACAACAGTTCACAGTTGATTTAGTGATCATAGCGATCCTATTAAGATGTACTGGTATTAGTCTGAAATTTTGTTTAGATTCTGTTGAGACTACTGTAGGCTTTGAGTTGACTCTATTTTAAGAGTCAACTCTTTGATGGATTATACGGTATTTAGAGATACAATGTGAGGCATAGTTATGCCAATAAATTACATGTGCTTTTCTATCACGGCATACTTAATAAAAGAGTGAGATTGGCAGATTCTACATGCCTTCAGCATGGAGGAAAAACACAGAGATAACCATGAGATTAGATGTGCATATAAGCAGCAGTGACTGAGACCTGCCTGCCTTTAGGGGAACTGCAGCTTATGCCACTCACCACAGTGGTTGCCACTTATTCACAGCATGATTCTGAAGGGGGAAGAGTTCCTCCTGCGCAGAAGTAACATAATTATTCAAGACAAATTAAGATTTCATGGAAAAATGCTGCAGAGAGCTGCAAAGTTAACCAGTAGGTCTTTAGCAGGAAAATACAGGTTATGTAGGAAGTCTGACAATACTAGAAATTCAGATTTTTTTTAGAAAAGCCACAATAACTGTATATACTTTACTGTCCAGCTATGTCACAGTCAATCTATAATCAAAGCATTTAATCCTTCAATTTGTGATGTGGACACGCAAAAAAAAAAAAAAAATTTTGTTGTCTCACAAAAGCAACTGGAGTGAACATGCTCAGCAGCTAACCTCCGACTCAGTAAAGGCAGCTGTGACTAGGGACTTTGACTTTGTTCAGTGCTTTATTGAATGTTCTTGCATTGAATTTAAAGGAAACCACTTGAAAGTAAGTGGGAAACAAGACATAATGTGAGAGTTGACATCATGCACCCTCAGTTGTGGGCCACAGCAAGCAACTGAATGATGCAAGATCAAGCTGAAAATGTTGTACTCTCCTCAGAAATGGGTTGCTCATACTGTAGATTACAACATGCTGTTTGAAACATACTGTTTGCCATGGCCTGAGCATTAGCACTGCCTTACAAGTATCTATTTACTGAAAATCACATGAAAACTATATTTCACTTACTGAGACAAAACACTCTCACTGCCAAGTCCTTTAGCAGCTGTTCTGGACGGCACCCAGGAGGCATCCTGATGAGATGTCTGAACCACCTCAACTATAACTCTACTCAACACAATCAGCAGCTGAGCATCACCCTACGAAGGAAACTATTTCAGCTACTGTATTCATGGTCTCGTTCGTTCCGTCATTCAAAATCTCATGACAATAGGCGAGGGCTGAAATGTAGATCTATTGTCAATTCTTTACTTTTTGGCTGTCTGAGCGCTGTGCCTGTCAATCTCCCACTCTTTCATCCTCATTTGTGAACAGTGTGGACACACCACCTGTAGGATGAGGCATCAGTGTCGGCAGTGTAAGGCTAATGGCTGGTAAGATTGTGGACTTCAAGTCACTGGCAAAAGCTTTGGCAGTGAGACACAATTTTGTGTTTAGCAAACTTTGCTTCCGTCTTACGTTTTTTGACATATTTTTCTGTGTTTCTGTGGTACATTGAACATTTGTATGTTTCAAAGACTTTTATTGGGAAACAAATCAAATTTATGCCAAACATCAATATTTACAGTGGTGACCCTTCTTCTTCATGACTGCTGCAATTCACTCTGGCATGCTGAATATTAATCTCTGGGCCAAATCCTGACTGATAGCGATTCATTTTTGCCTTATCAGTGCTTGAAGTTGATCACAACTTGTAGGCCTCTGCTTGAAATTTATATGTGTGTAGCTGTCTAGCAGAAGGTTTTGAGACATAAAAAAGCTTAACCTGGAAGAACTGAAATAAATCTTGTATGTCCTGTCAAGGTTTTTGTACGGCAATAATTCTTAGCATTTTCCTCTTTTCTATCTCTCCTTTAGACAGCCGTGAAGGTACCACATGCAGCTTTGCTGACCCAGCCTTCGTGGTGTACTCATCTGTAGCTTCCTTCTATGTTCCCTTCATTGTAACTTTGCTGGTGTATGCTCAGATCTGCGTAGTGCTGCACAAAAGAGGCAGGCGCACTGCCCCGCCGCGCAGACATGGCCTGCACAACCAAGGTGGGGCTGAGGCAGGAGAAGGTCATCGACACAGAAAGGTAGAGTCCATACTGGCACTGTTTGGTTGGCTGTTCAGTCACACACTTTTCTATTGCCTGTGTTCTTTCTTCCATTTCAGCAAACACTTTAGCATTGATAGATATTAATCCAGTGACCTGTACCATGACTGGAAAAAGTTGAGATGAAGTAAGAATAGAAACCGTATTACACAGGAATAACTTGACTTGCATTTTAACTTTAACTATTGTTTGTATTTATCCCAGTTATTCTATTAGAATGGATACCATTTGGCTGTGGCTGAAATGTAACAAATCTAACATAATTTAAGGAGTCGTATCTGCATGAACCTCCAATAGTCTGTATGAGTTGGATTCTTGCCTACAATATTTTCACTGTTCACTATGCATTCTCCTTCCCTTTCAGAATAAGTGTACACAGCCAGAAGATGTGAAGCTGTGCACCCTGATCCTGAGACCGGCCACTGCAGCCCCGCAGCGCAAGAAAGTGGTGAGTTTCTTGAGCAAATCGACACAATGGGCCAGTTCTATGACTTTCTCATTTTTCATATATCATCTGCTGCCTCTGCAGTGATGCTCTTGCTTCCTGTCATCCCTTTCTTCATCCTTGTTTGTCAGACCCTGGTGAAGGAAGCGATCGTTCACCCACTTGAAGTTGAGCCAGGTCAGTTCCTGCCACGGACTGAGCAGAGTCTGGCTCCTCCCTCTGCTCCTCAGACCTCCTCACACCCAGGACAGGCGAGGATCTCCTTGTCCATATCAGTTGGCCCTTCCCCAGTTCTTCCTTCAACTGTGGCACAATCAGCCCTGATGCCTCGTCCCCCCACCCTTGAGGATGGCATGAGGGGACGAGAGGGATGGAGGGAGCGCAGCAGAGGCAGAGATAAATGGGGGATCACAAAAGAGAGGGTGAGAGGGAGGCTGTCACAGCAGAAGGAGCGGAAGGCGACACAGATGCTTGCCATTGTGCTTGGTGAGCAGAAGTGCAGACTAATTGGTGAAGTGTTCTTTAGACCAAGTACAATCCCATACATTTGCTGTGTCTACATGAATATTTAAGCAGGCTTTGGGGAAAATGCTCGTTTGCTGTCTTGAACAGATGAGAAGAATATTATCACTCTTATATCAAGTAGTTAAATATATCAACTGGAGCCAGGAGACTGGAAACAGGAGAAACAGACTGGCAGTAGTTCACGATGACATTTTATATCTCATATTTTAATACTAATCAGGCTGATATAAGATATGATGCTATAGATCCTTTTATCTCTCAGCAAGTAAGTAAGCATACATCATAAAATGCTAAATTCTTCTTTTTAACCCACTTAAATCCAATATGCTCACAGAATGTAATGCAACTTTTTTAACAGGATATTTGTCATGTTTGAGTTTTTAAGAAAAATAGGATAGTATGTAGTAGTAAAAATTGTTCATAAACAGATCTCCACAACAATTGAAGTGGATACTGTACTAACTAACACTTAATTCAAGTATTTTATAAGTGTAGGCCTTTCTTAGAAATATCTAAGTAATTTAATTATTATAATTCATTTAATAATCTGTGTAATGAAATTTGCTAGAAAATGCAGGACCCATAAAAAATAACCTGTTGGCACTGAAATTAATATTAAATAATGTACGTTTTGATTTTAATTACAAAGTAACTTCATGCATAAACACTGCAGTTTAGGATATCTAATTACTTTGTAGATTACCATTCTTTATATTATTTAAATCACTGAATAAGCTGTGCTCATTGTAAAAGCATCTCGATTACTGTAAACTGTAAAATGGTTTACTTTTGTAGTGGGAAACGTCAACCTTTCGCTGAATAACAACAGAAAATCTTGGTAAAAATCTGTTTAAACGATATGTTCCTTTCAAACAAATCACATTATCCTTACATTTCTACAAGCTGAAGAGAACACTCATTTCAATCAAAGACACTTTTTAAAATCTTGACAATCACATCCAGTTAATATAGCCGCTATGATTTATGGGTTTTTAGTTCATTGTATTTTATTTCTGTCCAACTTCATCTGTTTCCTCATCTGCAATTGAGATTGATAAACTTTCTGCCTGTCAGTCTGTTATTTCATCAATCATTTTGTGCAAATTACAAATGCTGAAGGTGCTTAATATTTTATTAAGAATATCTGTATAGTTTGTGCCACATGCATAGTGATAAAAACACACATAAGATCAAACATCCTCTGATCTACGGCCTCTCCCTGCTTCCAAGGTGTGTTCATCATCTGCTGGCTGCCTTTCTTCCTGACCCATGTTCTGAAGGCCCACTGCAGGAGCTGCTGTATCTCGCCCTCACTGTACAGTGCTGTCACCTGGCTGGGTTACCTCAACAGTGCAGTCAACCCTGTCATCTACACAACTTTCAACATTGAGTTTCGCAAGGCCTTCATCAAGATCCTGCACTGCTGAGAGCTGGAGAGATGACATGTCAACTGTCAAGAAAAAAATGTGTGATGGTTTGAGATCTGAGGTGAGAATAAGTAAAAAAAAAAGTAAAGATAGAAAGATGTCGAGACAGTTTTGATGAACAGGACGGTGGGAATTGGAAAATAAAATGGACAACTGATTAAAGTGATATATGCTGTCTGGAAAATGAAAGCTTGGAGAAACGTGCACAAAAAAAGACTGTGCGGCAAGTAAAAAACACAAACAGATAGAGATATTTGTGGGAAAAAAGACATGCACTGTGTTGTAAAGGGAATATATAAGGAGGATCTCCTCACAGCATCCCGAATGCGGGATTTCATATACAGTATGTGAGACTCCCTGAGATGTGACTGTTTTTCCAGTTTACTGCAACACTTGATTCATGTCAGGCTCTCGTATTTTCTCATAACCTTGACAAACTCAATCTTCTTATTTGCTTGCATGTGCTTGTTTTTCTCGAAGGACTGGAATAAGTCAACTTTAAGAAAAGAAGCTTTTCAAGTACGACTTTCTTTTTTACTTTCTTACCCAAGGCATGATTATTTTTCACACTTTCTGATAATCCACTGAAGTTACATCAAAGTAGAATTATTGATTTGGTGATTGGATGCACATACAAAATCAGCAGACAGTGAGGAGAGATTTCATCCATTTTAATCTGTAGATAATTTTTTGCTTTAAATACGTGTCCATAAATATAAAGTTTGGTGTTGTAAATAAGCATTTTACTGGTTCAGAAAAGAACCGTTTATTGTACAGACCACTGACAGTAATAATAAAACATCTTCTTTCAATGCGTATCATATTGAAATGAAATGAAAACACAGCATTTCTATTCCCAAAGGAAGAGTTTCTTTTGCCTAAGACACTCATTAGAGTAGTATTTGTAGTAACATAAAATACGCAGAATAGATTAACATTATTTTCAAAGCATGAATTTAAGAATAACTATAAGCTATGTACTAACTGAAGTGCATTTTACTCCCTCTCTGCAGTGGGACAGAGGAAACAAAAAAAACACTAAGATCCTCAGCTATGCAGTTACATTTGAGCAGTTTGTAATCAGACAGGACTCCATGTGCACACTTAGGGTTTCAGATGAGCCTCATTTTATTTAAATCTCTGCTTCCTGTCAATATGCAAAAGTTCTCTCTTTTTTTTAATACTGACATTGAAAAATGTGTATATGTATATTTGTTTGTTTGTTCTTTCTACCCATCGCTTCCCAAAAGATTTAGGCAACTTGTATTGAATATCTTTGAATATCAATGTTCCTGGGCATCTGTGTCCCTGAAATATCTTTGTATTCTTATTGTTTACCTTAAAAGTCAAAACACAAACACACAGCTAGTCACTAAACACTAGAAGGGAGTTTGTTTAATTGCTTTAACTCCATTTAGATCTAATTACACACTGTAACAGCATTTAATTTCATTAGTAGCCTTTCAATGAGTCAAAACATAATTCAACGCAAAACCAATTTCTTTAAAGGAATAGTTTGAACTTTTGGGAAATACGCTTACTGGCTTTCTTTGTGAGAATGAAATCAGAAGGTCAATAGTATTCTTGTTCAATAACGAAAGATTCCAGAAAGTTTGACTGTCACGGTAAAGGATTGGCAGCTTCCCGACAGTAACTCGGCTGTCCTCTCGATAAACCCCAATGATTTGCCTCTCTGCACAAGATAAAACAAATGCTATTAAGTTGCAAAAGCAGCTGCAACTGGAGGGTTGCTGCAAAGCTGAACGAAAGGTTCTTCCATACTCCACTGCCTGATACCACAGGGAGGTGAGACTGGCAGTGCTGTGTGAATCTGACTAGTTCAAATTGATGCAATGTGCCACTCATGGTACTCAAAGGTGAAAATTAAGGCAAAGACGATTTATAGTAAATAATGAATAAAAAATAGGGTCAATGATCTCTGTTAGCTACAGACTTGTGGAACAAAAACAGCAGCTGGTAAAGGTGGTAAATCCATTATTATACATTATTTATAGCTCAATCTATTTCTATGTCTAAAAAGTGACTAAGGCTGTAAAATAAATGTAGTTTGGTCATCCTCTGACTTTTCCTTTAGTGCCACTATGGTAACTTGTTTGTAAAATCCACTGTTTCCTGTCTTGTGCTTTTCTTAAATATTTAGACTACCCATTACAAAATTATATACACAACATCTTGTCATACCACACCATGTTTGATTCTTGAAGTGAACTCAGCAGTGTAACCTAGAAGACGTTAAATAACACCACAACTTGAGTTCCTCATCTCTGCCAGCGCCTCACACTGTCTGATGTAGTAACGTGATAGGAGAACAAAATACCCTGGAGAAGCCAAAGACACACAAACACAAATAGACACACACAGGCAGACTCTACACACAATTATGCTTCTTCAGATTCTTAATGGGAGTGTGATTATTGGATACATATATTTCTTTCATTATGTGACATTCAACTCTGTCACTCTGTGTATGTTCATCTCTCTGTGCTGCCATTAAGTTCCTCAGTATTTGCGAGTGGGAGTGACTCAGTGGTGTGGTGTACATTACCCTCTGTTGTTAAACTCTGACCCAAGCTCACAATTATCCTCATGCATATTTCATAGAAGGCCGATGACAAGAGTGCACATATCTGTTACTAACCTGACTGCTGGAGGCTCACCTGTTCTGACGGGAACAGAAAGATTAAGTCTGAGATGGATGAAGAGTAGACTGGAAGGAGATGGAGGAAGGTGCTGAAGGGTGTGACACAATGAAAGGATTAGGTGGTAACTGAGGAGAGGAGGAGGGCAGCTGCAGAATCGCAAGAGAAGAGGTGACAAACTGCTGAAACAAGCTGGAAATGATGGATTCACAGTAACGGAGAAGATATCTGTGGATTAAAGATGCACCACAGCATCATCGGAGTCTTCCCACTGACAGTGCAAGTATATATATTAAGTAAGATGCCAGTCATGAGCCAGTCATGCATGATGTAGTAGGCCTATATTAAACAATGTGTGCAATCATTAGTTTCCTTTGTAGTTTGTATTTAATCAACTAGGTGAGAACTGCATAAAAAATATAATTGCCATATATGGGTTTATTTTGCATTTGCTCATAAATTCAATTTTTTAGGTTCATTAGTATTTTCCTTAGAGCAAGCATGTACTTAAATGTTATTCAAGTCTTCCTTTTTATTTCTTTTGGGAAATTCAGTTCAAGGCCATTTCATAATTAAACCAGTGTTAATTATCAATCTGACATTTGCATAAAAACAATTTTGTTTCTTGGTAATATACATATATAATAGAATGTTATTTAAAGTTCATATCAGACTAGTATATTGCATTAAATAGTAATTTCAGCACTCATCTCAGAAAATCACTCATCTCAGAATCAGCTTTATTTGCCAGCACATACAAGGAATTTGCTTCTGGCCCTTTGTGGCTCTTCTAGGACAGTTCAGAAATTGACAATAACATAGAAGAGGTTACAGACAGCAGCTATAGGATAGGTTGTGAACAATAAATCATAGACAATGTGGCACATAGAGACAGGAAGACAAGACAGTAAGTGTGGGTGGGTGTGTGTGTAGCAGATGCAGAAACAGTTTCCAGTGATCATCAGGTGCAGTGTGTTGGATTGTAAAATATGGATTGTCATATGCATTATTTCAAGCTCATGTTGAGTTTTGCCTTTGTTTCTTTTGCAGGGCTCGCTTTCTGCGTCCCACCTCTCTGCCATGTGAAATCCAGCTTATCTTTCCTACACAAACACGTGTATACAGTTATTAACAATCAACAAGCCACACTTGATGAACATCAACCCTAACTGTAAAGACACTCTCACACTGTATGACTGCTACCAGCAACTTTAAAAGTATGGATTTGCAGGTCCAGAGAGATGGCACCAGGACTACTGATGCACAGCAGGCAGTTACTGCATCACTCAATCAGTATCTCGAGCACTGGTCATCAACAGCTTTTCAAAGTCCAATCAGTTATGAAGTATTAAACGTATCATCTCTGGTCCCTTCTACGGTCCTCACACTTATACCCCAGTATACACCCTCAACTTATACAAACATATTCCCACAGCTTCCATCTATTTCTGAAGTAACGGAAGAATCAGAGCCTCAACTTCCACAAAGTTCTTCCTCTTCCTCTGGTTCCTCAGAGGCTCATGATCAAAAGACTTCACCACTTCCTTCCAATCCCCAGGAAGTTCAGCAGAGGAACCTCTACCCAACCACAGATGGGGAACCACTAGAGGAAGGATCAGTAGGTCTCATTTTACCCAAAGATCTGCCGGATGAAGAGCCAGGTGTGGTAACAATTAATGCTGTTGTTTCTGTTTCAAACCAATCCAGGCCCAAAGCACAGCAGTATGTACCATGCACAAATGTGATTAAAACTCAGTCAACATTCAAGAAAGAACATTTCACGGACAACGATTGTTGAAAATATAATTCCATAACCATGGGCATTAGTGAGCTTTCCTTAAGATTTTGGAGCCTGGCTGAGGTTGGCCAGTTGGTGGACAATAAGGCCTGGCTTACAGCCATAGTCCATTTCTTCCCACATTTATTGGATGGGATTGAGGTCATGTATCTGTGCAAGCTCAAATTCTTCCACTCCAAACTCAAAACCACTTCTCATTATCATGTTCAGAAAGATACAGGCTTTTCACCAAGTGCACTGTAGTCTACAAAATTATCATTATAAGAATAGTTTGACACTGTGGGAAATATACTTATTTGACTGACCACTGACAGCTGCAGTAGATACCTCAGATCTATCTGTTCAATATGAAGCTGGATCCAACAAATTACGTTGGCATGAAGACTGGAAACGAGGTGAAACACTTGGAGTCATAACAACCTCATAACAACAGTTTAATCAATGTGCCCTAGTGCATTTAATTGAAAGAAAAGGTCTACGAAGAGTTAATTAAGAAAAAAAGTAACCAGACAACTAGGGCTGTAATTCATCTTAGTGCATATGATACAGTACTGTATGTGATGGTGGTAATGCAACATCCAGCTGCACAATTAGTTCCAAAATACTACATTTGACATATAATTCATGAAGGGGCATTATACTTTGATTACCAGAGTAGATTTGATGTTCGAGCCACATTAATGATGTACACTCATCAGTTTTGTAACAATTAAAAATCCAATCTGTGCATGCAGATAATTAAATGTATAACCCATGGCCCATGGCTATGTAATTTTAAAAAAATTCTAATATTTTCTCAGAAGCAGTTATAGCACATTCCATGCAAATGCAACGTTTGCGTGGCAAATGTCCCCCAGCTGGGGACCTTTGTTGCCTGTCAGGCTCCTTCTCTCTACCCATGTTTCTTTGCGGCTGTCTCTTCGCTGGTAACTATCAAATAAAGAATAAAATGCTGAAAAACGAATATTTCATATTTTTCTCTAATTTTAAAGATGTTAATTGACTACTTTGTTGATGTAATGAGAATTAAATACACTCCCAGAAGTTCTGCACAGACAGGCCTATATATCCTGTTCCCCTGTCTGTTCCTGTCTCTTCAAGTTATGACATGCAGGACTTCTATTCTTTTTTATTAACTATGATAAAAAGCAAAGATTCGGCCCAAGATTTCACCACCGCTACATGATAGAGTCATTATCTACCTTGCCAGTTGGGTGTTTTTGGCTTTTGTTCCATCTCCTCTCAATATACCATTGATATAGTGGCTCATTTTTAAGCTTCTTCTCGCACACAGGCTTTTTTCTTAATGATAAATCTGTCCAAACAGGATTGCTTCCACCTTTCCTTACTTCATGCATGCTACATTGGCCTCTTATTTGATAGCAGCCTTGATCTGTTGCCTCTGCAAAATAACCGACTCCAACTTCCCTCCAATTCAAAGTTCAGGGCAGTGTGAGTGAGTTTTAATCATGGATCATCATGGATGAGACAGATACAATAAAACTTTTCTTTTTTTTTTTGTCCAAAACAGAGAGTGCTGAGGCAGCCTTTTAAAACCTGAGTAATAACACCCTAATGGGACCTCAAAGTGGCCTCTGAGACTACTAGAAATGATATATTTTTAAAAGTTAAAGCAGTGGTGGCTGGGATTTCTCACACCATCCTAAAATGGATTGAATCACATCTAATAGCAAAAAGCAATTTACTTTTAAAATGGATACTGGTGCATACCATTTAGTAAACCAAAGTACTTTACATCTTTCAATCCTCAAGATAGAAAACTCCTAATGCATGTCCTAATCTGATCTGTTTATCTCTTCATGACTTGGAAAGAATGGTAGAGAATTAAAAGCTTACATTTCATTGGCTCTCATAGTGGAGGGTAGCTTATCCTCTATTGAAATGGTTTTTGTCACTTTTTTTAGGTTAGCATATATATTTTATATTAGTACATTTATAGTATATGTATTTGTAGTTCATGATTTACTCACCTTTACATTTACCACAAAGTCACTGTCATTCTGTCAGCATTCTGCCATGATGCTTTTATCAAAAGCTACTGAGAGGACCCACATTACACCAGTGCTGTCAGTCAGGCATAAAAATAATTTATTTTTTTTACCTCCAAGACATTACATGTACCTCATGCTTTGCTTCATATTATGTATGTGTTCTGTCTTCAGTTCACTCTTGTTTCCTAAACAGAGCCTTTTGATGACCAAACTTTTAACAGTGTTGGCCCAAAGACCATTGGACAACTTGCATCTAAATGCCACACTGACCAGCTTAGTCTCTTGTTTTAAGAATGTGTGCTGTGCATTTATTATATATGTTTTCATGTTATCATATTTAATTGTAATGTTAACTTGCTTACATGGATAAATATAATGGATATAACTAACTATTCAAAATAGCTATAATGGACATTTTACACTAACTATGTATCAAATGACCATGTAAAAGCATTCTTACAATGGTGAAGCAGTCACTGACGTAGTACTGAATCTAGAGATACTGTAATTATCACCTGAATCTACATCTCCATTTGCTTTACGCAGTTATGATCAACTCATTGTTTAGTTGTAATGGGTTTAAATATCGCCAGATATTTCCCTCAGGATTTGTTATAAACCAAAACCAGAGCTAAAAGAGAGCGCAAGTTCAAGTCTTGCCACATTGTCTTAAACCTAACCTGACCTAAAACCAACCCTAAAATTGTCATTTTTGTGAGTTGTGCAACTATTTAATCACATTAACTGATTGTACAGCATTCTAAAAACCAATGTGGGCTTATACATTGCTAGATAAATAATTGTTTATTTTTTGGTGAATGTAGGGTCTCGAGCCTGTTCAACTTGTGACCTGTTTCTGATTGTGACCTTCCCCATTATCATCACACTGGTCATCATCACTGTCCTGTTGGGTAAAGTACTGTCAGTGCCTCTGTTAGTGGTCAGATTTGTACAGTTTCAGATACATTGACCTGATTAATAATGTTCTAAAAGTTCTATTAAAGCCCCATTTGTAGATTGAATGCAGCTAGTAAAACAGTCAATCCTTACCATGCATGTTACAAAAGGACAGAAGAAGACATATTTTTATTCGTATACACCTTTACTCGCTTTATTTACCATCAGCCACTTGCACCAAGATCCAAGAGTTTTCTGTCAGTTCACATTAATGGCTTTGTGACTGTTTGGGTTTTAAATAACAGTTGATTGAGTATGCATGTTATCAGTATCTATTTCAGGTTTCTGTTTGAGAAAAGCTACATTATACATTGGGTGATTTCTATGATTAGTAGGTTAATAAGAATAAAACTCAAATGAAATAAGGAAAGAAAAAAAGGAGACAATCTTAAAAACTTGATTAGTATAGCACAGTCAGTGTGCAAGTCAATATGTCCTTGATGTATACTCTTAAATTTGAATTAATTTAAATGATTTAAATAAAAATTTAATTTGAATTGTCAAAAAGAGAACTCACTTTGTCATCTCTGTTTTTCTCTTCATACTAGTCAAGTTCCAGATAATCCCATTTAAGTCAGGCGAATCTTACAATTGTGTGAAAGGGAACTGCAGTGTCCAGACTGAGGCACCTTTGCTGATCAGGAATCCAGTGAACTTCACAACAGGTAAAAAAGAAAATTAAAAATAATGAACGCTTGTAATACACCTTTACTGAATGTAACAATATGTGTGGACTGGTAGAAAGCTCTTCCTTTTATTGTATGTCTGCATATTTCTGCTTTTGTTTCTGTTCATCCATGCTTACCTTAATCCTCTCCAGACTGCCTAGCTCTGGTCAGTGATGGTAGGCGTATTGTTGGTGGTTCACTGGCAGAGAAGGGCAACTGGGGCTGGCAGGTCAGCATGCACTGGAGAGGAGACCACGTCTGTGGAGGTGCCATCATCTCGTCATGCTGGGTCATCACTGCAGCTCACTGCTTTGTTGAGTAAGAGATGGACTTAGGGGGCATGAAAGTAAGGATGAGGGCTTAGTTATCATTTGAAGGAGAAAATCTATAGTACACTCAGAAAACTCAAAGTAAGATTACAGTTACTGCCACATATGTGTATTCCATCGTTGTCAGGATGAAATCAAGTTAATACCACATTTTGATCTAATCAGGATCAAATCAAGAGTAAGTAAAAAAGAAGGCGAACATCAGTGCATTTTGCATTCAGAGCAGCAGAATTTCTTGTATACTGTATCACAGATGTGATATCTGTCTGCAGGGACTCTCTAATACCTTTAATCAGTCCACAGACAATTTGAGCACCACTTACTTGGCAAATCAAGAATACATACAGTTTCTTTAGGGCTCTAAACATGGACAAAAATATATGTGTTGTAAATACTAATTTCTGGTTAACAGATTCAATATGCTTGAAGCAGCTGACTGGACGGTGGTGGCGGGCACAGTTAGCATTGCAGACAACTCCCTGGGGAAACATTACAGAGCACTCCAGGTCATTTACCACCCCAGCTTCAACACAAACACCAACGACTATGATGTGGGCCTGCTGCGCACCATCACTGATATTGAGATGAGAGGTAAGAAGGAGGTAGCTCCACTTGTTGGCATGGCTTGGCAAAAACACAAGAAAGGTTTGAAGTTAAACACAATAATATGCTCTTGAATTTGTTATTATCAAGACTTTTTGACAGTCACTCCTGAAGGACAGGTAAAGTATTCTAAAATAAGCTTGGGTGGTAACTATTCTAACATGTGTTTCTGAATTCATAATGTAGTTGGTTTCGTCATGTAAGGGTATCCATGCATAATCTAAATCACTTATCCTGTTAAGGGTTGTGGGGGAGCTGGAGCCAATTCCACCAGTGAAAGGATGGGTACACCCTGGACAGATAGCCAGTCTATCACAGGGCTGACTTATAGAGACAGAGAACCATTCAAATTCACAGTCACACCTAAGGTTTATTTGGTCACCACTTAACCTAACTCATGCATGTTTTTTGGGAAAAGTTGTTTACCCTACAGGGGACACTGTGCCAGCTATTTTCTCAATGAATCAAGTAGTTGTTCAGTGCCAAGAAATTTATGAGAAATAGCTTATGTTTTGGATTAATTTGCAATTTCAGCTTAACTTTAAATCAGCTATTTAAATCAAATCCAGCTATATTTATACAAATAAGCAACTATTAAGTTTTAACTAGATGTGCATTTAGAATATATCTAGTCAAACACAGTTGGTCTGTGTGGATTATTAATTTCATTGTAATTTCATGTCTTTTTTTTGCAATGTGTATACTTACAGTAAAATGTATCCTTATATATGTATTTCAAACTAAAAATATTTAGCTCTTTGAACAGCACTTTTCAAAGCACATTTAATAAGCACTTTACAAAGGTGTAGACACAAAACTTTAAAAAAGAAATTGTAAATAAAGCAAGAGAAGCAACACACATTTTTTAAAAGTATGTAGAGCAACTTGGATGAAAAAAAAAAACATAATATGTGATCTCATACAGTAATCATTGTACAATATATTGTACACTTTTGTGTCTTTATTGCTTTGCTTATATGATGTTGCTGTGTGTTATTTCTAGGTGGGGTGCGACCAGTTTGTTTACCCAGCCCGAAAGAATCCTTCCTTCCTGGTGCAACCTGTTGGATCACAGGCTGGGGATCTATTAATGAAGGAGGTCTGTTACACTGACATAAACCCTGTGTGATTGTGCCATTTTTCCTGGCAGCACATATTGTGTCAATGAGAACAAATATATTTAACCTTTAACCAACAACAACTAATCAGTTCATTCTTTAGTCCAACTGTACGTTTGTGCCAGATTTGAAGAGATTCCCTCAAGGCGGTCCTGTGCGATGGTCATCTAAAATTTAAATTGAGGAAAAGGAACAAAAGAAGCATACTGGTTTCAAATATACTCTTCTTGTTTCTTTCTTGGATATGAGAAGTTTTGATAGAAATTCTTTTAATAAGAAGCAGAATTTAAGCATTCAGATGATGACAGATTAAAAATAACACTTCATCCTTGTAATTTGCTCCTTTGGGTGCCCCCTGGCAGCTACAATGCCTGAAGCAACAGTTCAGTTTGTAAGGGTAGTAGGCCTGTTAACTGAAGTTCTTAGTTTTATTTAGTTTCATTTGATTTATACACTTAGATCACTTCCTAGTCTTTCTTTATTCATTTCTTTCTCTGTTTTTAAGGCTATGTGTCAAATGAGCTAAGGCAGGCTCAGGTGAATGTAATAGCTCAGTCCACCTGCTCCCAGCCAAGTATCTACGGCATGTCCTTAACTCCTCAGATGATTTGTGCTGGCACCATGGATGGAGGGGTTGACTCCTGCCAGGTAAACACCCAGTAAAATAAAGACATAAAATATCCTCCATAAACCCACCGTACACCTGTATATAAAGAATTATTAACTTTAATAGATCACCATGTGAAACTAAATCCATTTCAATAATAATCAGTAACCATCAAATGATTCACGCATTTGATGTATGACCTCAAATATTTGCTAAATGATTTGTTTGTGTCTCAAGGGAGACAGTGGGGGACCCCTGGTATGTGAGACAGCCACTGGGGAGTGGATGCTAGCAGGAGTGGTGAGCTGGGGAGAAGGCTGTGGACGGCGCAATAAACCAGGAGTCTATAGCAGAGTTACCCAACTGATCCACTGGGTTGAAGGCTATATAGAGGTATAAAGTGATGTTCCTGTCTTTCAGTCAAGCTTTATCTTATGGCTACATTAAATAATCATTTTCATTATTGCCATTATTGATTAATCTATATATTTCTCATTTAATTTATTAGTTATTTGGTTGATAAAATATCAGAAAAAAACCCCCAAAAAAACATCTTACTCATACATCTTATCCTAGACACACAGTTCCCACTGAGTATTTATTTTCCACTTTTCTAGGTTGATGTCTTTAAATTTCTTGTTTTATTTGTTCAACAATCCAAAATCCAAACATAATCAGTTATCAACTGTGTAAAACAGATAAAACTGAAAATTCTCCCACTGGAGAAGCTGTAAAAACACACTTTTGCCATTAAACAAACCATTAATAAGTTCTGTTTGTGTCAAGACCAGATTTGTTTATTTACTGTTGTAAAAAAAATTCTGGAAATCATTTTAATTGGGAAAGCCAATTATTTACAAGCTGTGTCTTTCTCTTCTTTTTTAAGAAAAGAGAGTACTATATTCTATGTTTTTGTCCTTCTCAGTGTTTGCTATTCTGATTTAGTGACAAATAATGAAAAAAAAAAAAGTTAACTTTCAGTTTAATGCCTCTCAGTTTTCTATGATAAAGTCTTGAAGTGAGTCAATAAGCCATATTGGCTATATACAGCAGTTAACTCAGTACATTCACTGACCCAGTAAGATGGGCTGGATGAAATTATTCAAAACAATGTGTTGTATAAACATAAAGTCAAAAGTAACTTTTTATACTTTGCTAGATTTTAGTGACAGAAGATGCTTTAACAATACAACGCATTGAATAAACTTCCTTATATACTCTATACTATAATATTTTATATTGATGTTGGTGTTTTCCTTTTCCTTTCAACACAGGACAAACCAAATTACTTGGAAGAGACCACAGTCTCAGTCATAGTTGACTTTTCACAGCCTGGCACTTATAACTGAGACAACAAGTGACCATAAAAACACAAAATCATGTGTCATGTTTCTGTTGTTCATTAATCAACATTTAGGTCATGAAATGTGATCTGAACCACGTTTGGCAGCAATAACATGAAGCTGTGGGTTAGACCTGAACAACATTCAGGGGGAACTTTGGACCATTCTTCCTCACAGAACTTCTTCAGCTCAGCCATCGACTAGCCGAGACTATCACCACCTTTAAAAAACATTTGAAAACTCACTTGTTTAAAAAGTATTTCAAATGAGTC
>JAUMHL010000009.1:5899456-5923748 GCA_032362345.1 Sandelia bainsii | reverse complement strand
TGAATTATACCACGGAGCTAACCTCTTCTGATGAACTACTTTCTTTTTTAGAGGGGCAACAGCATCGAGTATCGTATTTAGTGAAGCTGCAGCATTATCAACTAGATAATCGACCTGTACTGGAGTAAAGTTAAGACTACTATGAAATATGAAGAACCTGAATCTCTCCTTGCCAAAAAAAATAGGTATCAATAAAATGTTATTGTTCAATCTAATCACCAGCCATGGCTCTGTTACTCTGTAATACTCTGTATTAAGTCGAATTGTGTCAACAACTGAGGAGGAGCAGAAGTTCACTGAAGACCAAGTGCCTGGATGAACATGAACAACCTGAATCTCTCCAAGCCAAAAAAAAGCGTATCAAAAACTATTTTTTGTACAGTCCAATAACTGCTTGGAAAACAAGCAGGGCAGGGGTCCTTGAGAACCAGGACTGAGAACCCCTGGATTAGCCTACATGTTACTCAGTAACACTATTTATGGTACCGGATACAGCTGCTGTAAAAGTGAGTTACACTGTATAGTATCAAAGGTCACAGACAAGGAGAAAGTTTAGCTTCTAAACGGCACTGAAGGTTCTTCATCCCATTAGCTGCCACAAGCTCAGAGAAAACACTGCTCCAGATCAGCTCCTCACTGCAGCCTCTCCTCTGGTGTTCTGGCTGCGAAGACACTTCTCCATCTGAAGATTATAATCTGGTAGTGTATTCAGGATAAATACTGGTAAACGGCAATGTGCTCATTAATAAACAGAGTGAAGCCAGTTCAGTGGACTCTGGCTCTCGTACCTAGACTCAGAGCAAACACCAAGGGTTTGAGTTGCACACCAACTGATAGGAGGCGTTTCTGTCCTGTCTTTGAGCCGCTACAAGATGCCAGCAGAAGATATTCCTCCAGCTTGGCGGTAACCAAAGGACTGGTCTTCAGACAAGTAGGTTCACTTTAATTTGTGTTGTTGTGCTTCAGTTAAACTTTTGCAGCCCAGGAAGTGAAAAAATCGAATTTGTGCACGGATGTGCATGGATTCCTAAATTGAGAGCAGAGATTATTAAGTTGAGACCACAAATTACTAAATTGAGAGCACACATTAAGTCATCTGTGTGTACTTAATTAACTTTTGATTTCTAGCCTTTTGTTTTTGGTGTACTTGTACTGTTTTCACATATACAGAAGATAAGACAAATGAATTCTAAAACCAGCCCACAGATATTCAACAGATCCGCTGCCTGACAAACTTTGACAACATATTTATGGTGATTATATTTATGTGTTAACTCTTTAACTTTCCATCCTTCTCTCCGAGACATCAGCCTCTATTTGTGTACTTGTTTTACTGTCCATCTCTTAAGTTGGAGAGCAGCACCTACACCTACCTGCTGGCAGATGCACAAACGCTTTGCCACAAGAAAATGAGGAGGATGTGCATATTTCATTCCTCTTAATTATTGCAGAGTCATTCTTGTGCCCTTACCTGTTTTAATCTGCAGCTGTTTGAAAAGGAGAGCAGCACCTACACCTACCTGCTGGCAGATGCAGAGACCAAGGAGGCTGTCATCATTGATCCTGTACTGGAGACCATTGACAGGGACTTGAAGCTCATACATGAACTTGGGCTCAGTCTTGAAGTGGCAGGTAGCTGTCTTCTAGTAGCTCAACTGTGTGATATTTCATTCCATAACTTCAGACAAGTTTGGGGAGGTTTCCCATCTTCTTCACAGTGAAAAACATTTAGTAGTACATTGCAAGCAGTAATCAGTCAGTTGCCAATTCTGAAATTCTTTCCACATTAGCAGTGATATTATAATCCTGGAATAAAGTCACATGTACATTATATTATCTCTAGCTACTGGTGTCATGAATATAAAAAACAGAACATTAGCGCGTTATGTTGTTGCTGTTTTCTACCCTCTCCTCACTGTCTCACTAATATTTACCATTAATACTGACAAAAGAAAAAATATACCAATAGCAATCTGAATAAATTATTTGTTCTGTGTGAGTGTCAAAGTGAAGGCAGGTCTACAGGGTCATCAGGTGGACACTGAGCTGGGTCTGCAAAATTTTAACACCTAAAAAAATATTAAAACATATCAAAGTTTTAAATTATAATTGGCTTGGAAGGGTTAGTTTGGATAGCAGCATTTTGCAAAACAATAAACGATATCATCAGCATATCATCACAAAACAACTCCACAGACATTTATGATAGTATTAAGTTATTGCCAAATCCTGCAGTGAACCATTGTGTCCTGCTTTTGTGATAGTGAACACCCACTGCCATGCAGACCACATCACCAGCACTGGACTGATGAAGAAAAGACTGGTTGGGCTGAAGAGTGCCATCTCCAAACATAGTGGTGCCTCTGCAGATATCCAGCTGTCAGAAGGAGACAAGATTGCCTTTGGAAAACAAGTATTAAGGACACGTGTGACATATTACATAAAAAAGCTCTGTGTATATGAATGACTGTGTATATGTTTGGTTCTATCGATGTGTGAATTACATTACATAAAATCAATCCATACAACTCTAAGTTTACAGAGAGTGTTTGTATAGGTTTAGATCCACTGACTTGTCAAAATTTTAACTACAATGCAGTTTTACAGTTTACCTTTTTATAGCATCTTGATACACCCATACATGCTTTGTCACTTGTCTTTTCTAGTATCTGTCAGTGAGAGAAACACCAGGACACACTGATGGTTGTGTGACGCTGGTGTTGGGGGATCAGAGCATGGCTTTTACTGGGGACGCTCTGTTGATCAGAGGCTGTGGCAGGACTGATTTCCAACAGGGTAGACAAAACCTTTTACACTGTTCTAATAATCTCACAGCTGAAAGTGAAAGCTTTTTTTTGTTGTGTTATTAGATAAACAATAAGAAGGCTGTATTGCATAATGCCCTTTTATCTTAAAGTTAGGGTCAAAATTATTACCCCCCTTTATAAAAACCTAAAAACCTTTTACATGGTAATGACTATAAATAAAAATATAGTTTAATTGCTACCAAAAGAACTAAGACAAAATCTCCACCAAGCTTGATTATGATATTTTATGGATGCACTGAACTGAAACAAGAAAAAATAAAAATGACAAGGCCAAAAATGACAAGGCCAAAATTATTAGCCCTCTGACAATTAATAGTCAATAGTGCAACCTTTCCGACTCACAACTGACAACAACCTCTCACGGTAGTTCCTAACTAGGTTGGCATATATCTCTTAAGGGAACTTAGCCCATTCTTCCATGGAAAATTGTTCCAGTTCATCCAAATTACATGGTTCTTGAGCATTGAAATTAACCTTGAGCTCCTGCCACAGTTTAGGATTGGGATCTGTGCTCTGCGAAAGCCACTCCAGGACCTTTATTGTTGTGTCCTTAAAAAAGCGCCTGGGGTCATTGTCATTGTCTTGCTGAAAGACCCAGTGGTGAGCTCAAGCTTTACTGGCAGCAGATTTCTTTATGTTATCCATCAAACCGTCAATATATTCTTCTTTCTTCATGATCTCAGGCACCTGAACAAGTTCTCTATGCCTGAACCTGCAAAACAGCCCCACAGCATTATGTTCCCACCACCGTGTTTAACTGTGGGAGCTGTGTTTTTAGAGTTGAAGGCCTCTCCCTTCCTGTGCCACACAAAAGCAGCATCTATGTGCCCAAACAAGTCAGGTTTGGTCTAATCAGACAAACTTCCAAAACTTACTCTTATTTTTCAAATGTTCATGGGCAACTATCAGTCTCCAAAGTTTTGGAAATCTTGTACTTTTGACCACATAGAGGTTTGTTTCTAACAGAATTCAGAATTTGTCTCCCTGAGCTTGGCAAAGATGCAATGTACAGCTGTAGACACTGTGGCATGCTTGGAAATGGCATTATAGCTGTCCCTTTAAGATGAGCATCCACTGTCTTCTTTCTAAGTTCCAGACTGAAGTAGTGCCTCTCAACAGCGCCACTAGCCCTGTTCATAGAGTCCATTGAGTAAAGTTCAATGTTGAGTGATTGCTCAGGCATGGTTCATAAGCTGATTAATTGTACACATGGGGGCTAATAATTTTGACCACCTCACTTTTCACTACATTTGGCATAAAGCAAAAATGAGGAATTATTTTACATTCAAACATGTACAAACTAGGGGCCTCAACTTGATGATGAATGTTTTACTATGAATTAATTTTGAATGATACAAACATTGGGCAAAGCTTTTGGGAAATAAACCATAGTTCATTGAGGGCTAATCATTTTAACCTTAACTGTAACTGTACATAACATTCTCTACGTTTTCTCATTTAGGTTGCGCTAAGAGGCTCTTCCAGTCAATTCATCTGAAGATCTTCACCCTGCCTAACGAGTGCCTTGTCTACCCAGCACATGACTACACAGGTTTGTTGAAAACACACACATCGGAAGATTATATCATACCTCAATGAGTCACTGATGTAATAAGCAGGCACCAGCTTAATGATAATTGATACTTTATTGATCCCCTTGGGGAAATTGTTGTTTGGAAAGCTGCTAGACCTGTGTCAGTGCTACTACAGGCTTTCGGCATCTTGTCCAAGGGCACCTCAACATGTAGCTTGCCGGGACTGAGAATTGAGCCGCTCACCCTTGAGTTGGGAGGGGACTGCTCTACCCACTGAGCTATCATGCGGCCCCCCTTAGTGTTAGTGTTTTAGCTTAGTGTTTTATGCACTATCAAGGTTTATAAAAGTGACTCAAGATCAGGATTAAGTCAATGTTACAGTATGTCAAAAAAAATGCTGATATAATGGTGCATACATGATCTGTAAATAAGTATTTTCAATGCATCCATTGTTTTCATGTGTACCAGAACCATGTTAACACAGTTACTATAGATGACATATTGAACTGTGTTTGTCTTTGTGCATCAGGTCGAACTGTGTCAAAGGTTGGTGAGGAGCGGAAGTTTAACCCACGCTTGACCAAGAGCCTGGATGAGTTTGTGAACATCATGAACAACCTGAATCTCCCCAAGCCAAAAAAAATAGGTATCAATAAAATGTTATTGTTCAATCTAATCGCCAGCCATGACTCTGTTACTAAATATAATTGCTTTTCCAAAATATTTCAACATCTGTGACACCTCCCTGCACAGATTAATGAAATTTGTTCCAGTTCTGAAAACATTTTTTTTTTCTTTCATGTTGCAGATATTTCAGTACCTGCTAATCTGGTTTGTGGAGTACATGAAGTATGAATGCCCTGCAAAGCAAAGCATTTTATCAACAACATCATAGCAAAGTGACCCCAGAGTTACCCAAAACCTGCTCATCACAAAGTGCTTTTATTGTCTGCATATACCTATATATAATGATATACTTGTATATACACTGTTATTAGGTATGCAGATACTGTGCTACTGGAATGCAATCAGGTATATTTTAGAGTTAGAGATGAGCTCTAATAATTTGTGCATGAAGCAAAAAACCCATAAAACCATTGCAGTTTTTTTGTGTTTGTATTCAATTTAAATGTGAATATTTTTTACTCTCATCTGTTCCTCTTGATTTGTAGTAGACAATACTGTCAAAATATGAGTAAGTGAAGTTTATTTGTATAGCTCCTTTCTAGATCTGATCATAAAGTGCTTAACAATGAAAAAATAAAATAAAAAAGACACATAAGAGCAATAAATAAGATAGGGATATAAAATAAAAAACACAGATGGGTCAATAGAGCGTTCCAGACTTTGAGCCATGAGTTGAAAAGCACCTTCTCCTTTAGATTTGAATCTAGAGTGATGAAGGAACAACAAGGCTGCAGTAAATTTCTAATGTAGACAAGCAGACAGGTGCCTGACCATGCAGGTCTTTACAGGTAATAACAACAATCTTACATTTAATTCTGAAGTAGTCATAGGGAGCCAGTGTAAAGGGGTCAGGGTTTGTGTTTCATGTTCCCTCTCTGAAGATCTGGTCAAGAGTTTAGCAGCTGCATTCTGGACCACTTGTAAATGATCCAGAGATGTCTTACTAAGATGTGTAAAAAAGGGAGTTTCTGTAGTCAAAACAGGACAAAATAAAAGCATGAATAGTAATTTCCATCTCAGTCTGAGACACCACAAATTCAAAAATATTCCTGAACTGGAAAAAACAGGTACCAGTCAAACCTTATTAAATATTCCTGTTGCTATCAATCTGTTAATAATAATTGGAACTATTGATTAAATTGAGATTAACTTTTTTGTGTTATTGTTATTGTTATTATTATTATTATCTTCAAGTATTTTCTATAATGTTAGGGGTTGCTATTAACAGCTATAAACAGTTTTCTCTTTCTTACTTCCTTTATCTTTCACACTCAAACACACTATCACAAGATGATAAGGAGGACGTGCATATTTACCACACGTTTCATTCCTGTTATTTATTGCAGAGTCATTCTTGTGCCCTTACCTGTTTGACTCTGCAGCTGTTTGAAAAGGAGAGCAGCACCTACACCTACCTGCTGGTAGACACAGAGACCAAGGAGGCTGTTCTCATTGATCCTGTACTGGAGACAGTTGACAGGGGCCTGAAGCTCATACATGAATTTAGACTCAATCTTAAAGTGGGAGGTAGATGTTTTCTTTTAGCTTGACAGAGAGATGTGGAATCCCATAAATTCAGACAACTTTAAGAAATGTGTGTCCCATCTTCTTCACCGTCAACTATATTCACAAGGACATTGCAAATTATCCTATTGGCTGTAATAAACAGATGGTACTAAATAACTTAATGTCATTTGAGTACCACTCTGCAACAAAGAGCAGTATGGTATGTCTGTTTTTCCTGGATTTTGTCTTTTGCTCATTCCTCAAATGTTTCTCAGGAACTACGTTATTATAGGGCTGGAATAAAGTCACTTCTGTGATGTATTCTGTGTTGCTTTACGAAACATCACATCATCTCCGCTGTCTGCTTGTGGTTTGTGTAGTTAGGCATTAGATGCCTGAGTTCCACTTTAGTAATACTGTTACAGTTAGCTGCACAAATGCGCCACTTGTTGGTAGGCAAGTCACAACTCCACATTGGCAATTGAGAGGGATCAGACTCGACAGGAGTGTGGCTGCATTAGAGAAGATTCCAGGTGGTGGTGTGTGTTTCTTCTGACTTTCAGTAAGTAATTTCCTAATTGTTTTATGTTGGAACACGCATGTATGTGCCAGGATTGTCAAATATTGTTTGTTTTAGTCTAGTTAGATGTGAAGTCATGACTGTTTGTTATGCTACGTGTTAGTTTACCTCATTTGTCATTATTTCGTACAAATGACTCATATATGGTAGATGGTTAAGAACCACACCCACACCCACCCACCTATCTACCTGTTCAAGAGGTCTCCAGTTTTGTGTCCTGACCATCACACAGTGGCGAGCGTCACCTATCTATAGCTTAAGAACAAGTCCAGCATTTTTGGGGTCACCTATCCACCAGCTTACAACAACACTCCCTCTCCTACAACATCCATCCATCCATTATCCTAACCCTAACTGCTTTTTCCTGTTGATGGTTGTGGGGGGACTGACAAAAAGAGACAGAGAACCATTCACACCTATGGGCAATTTAGAGTAACCAGTTAATCTAACTGCATGTCTTTAGACTGTGAGAGGAAGCTGGGGTACCAGGAGAAAACCCATGCAGACAAGGGAAGAGCATGCCAGCTCCACACAGATAGCCTATGGGTAATATACTTCTGTGCTCTTTTTTCTGACATTGAACACCCACTGCCATGCAGACCACATCACCAGCACTGGGCCGGTGGAGCAAAGACTGATTGGGCTGAAGAGTGCCATCTCCAAATTCAGTGATGCCTCTGCAGATATTTATCTGTCAGAAGGAGACAAGATCATCTTTGAAAAACAAGTACGAGTGACTATGTATATTTTTGGATCCATCAGTGTGTCAAAATGTACAAGTCTTTTTGACACATTTATTTTATCTTTTCATTTTTACTTTTAATGTACTATCCATGAACACACCCATGCCTAATATACATACATTTAACAGCATGTAACACATGACTCACAGAAGTTTTCAGTTACAGTTGTTTGTACCATGTCCCTTCTCTTTTCTAGTATCTGACAGTGATCGTGGCTTTTACAGGGGTCGTGCTGCTGATCAGAGGCTGTTGCAGGATTGACAATTTTCATTCCTTAGAGACACTGGCTAAAAATGAATGTTTTTTTGTTATATAAACACAAGAGGGCAGTATTGGACTAGTTGTTACTTGGATTTGTCTAATGTGCAAAATGTTTGCTTTCTAATTCAGGCTGCACTAAGAGCCTTTACCGGTCAATTCATCGGACAGTCTTCACCCTGCTTGACGAATGCCTTGTCCACCCAGCACAAGACTAACACTATACTTAGGTTGGCTGAAAACACACACATCTGGATAGTTAAAAAATAAAGTAATGTACTTCATGTACTTGAACTTGAATTTCGTCATACAAAAAAAGGTATCAAAAACTCTTTATTATATATTATTATATATTTACTATATATCTATATTATATTCCAGTCACCACCCATGCTCTGTTAGTAAAATTATTTCCTGTGCCAAAATATGACCTGTCTATGACTCCTCCCTGCACAGGCTTATGCAAAAATAATTGCAAGTTAGCAAGGATTGTCCCAAAACTGCTTACCATAACATGCTTTATAAATCTAAAGATATATACAGTATTTTTAGAGTTAGTGATGAGCAGTAAGATAAGGAAAACCACAAACACATTTTTTTGTGTTTGGATTAAATTAAAAATGGGAGTATTTTTTACTCTTTATATAGTCGTATTATAATGAATTACAGAATAGCGGAAGGGAATTTAAAAGAAAGAAATCTCTGTTGGGAATATCATATTCAGAGTTTGGTTTAGTGTTTATGTTTAACTGGAACATTGAGTTCTAGCACATGGCCCTTCCAGTCATTCTGGACCCCTTTAGCCACACACACACTCTCTCTCTTTCTCTCTCTCTCTCTCTCTCTCTCACACACACACACACACACACACACACACACACACACCTTTGCATAGCCAGAAAATAAAACAACACTATTTGCATTCTGAGTCACTGCAGGCCAAGGCTGTACTGGGAAAGTTAAAAACATCTTATGGCCATGCATATGTGCTCCCACCTATTCTGCTTGATTTCTAATAGACATGGGTGTCAATTGAAATGCGTAATATTAACTCAATAAGATGCCAGATATTGATGCACTCAAATCAGCTTCCAGATTTCCAGATAACACGTACTTGCTGTTCAGAGCTGGCATTTAACAGCTCATTGGCCAATAAGAGGTTTGTTTGGGAGTGTCGGCCTCTGACTCAACCACATGTCTCTGCCAGGGAGACTTACACATGTGATAATAAGCTGTGGGATATGGTCGTGCTGATCATGAGCTTTCGAGGGGCAGCACAAGATCTTTCTATTGAGCTGTTTTAAATTAAGTCTTACTATTCATCATCATATTTTACTTTTGCCAAGACTAAAAGTAATGTAGCACTCCACTGATTTTCTGAAGTTCTTCTCAGGCTGTGGAACTGCAGAATAATGCCCTCTGTGGCTGTGGAGGGAAGTTTCTGATAAAGTCATCAGGGTCATTTCAGACTGGGTTTATAACACAAGCCAGTGTTACTAACTGGGAGTGTGAAATTTGAGGTACTAAAATTCATGATATTTTAGCCTCTGCTGTTTATACTTTGATCCTTCTAATTTTAATCTGTCTCATGTGTCCAACATTACACAAATGTCCGAAGTACTCCTCTAAGTTATAAACCATTAAAGGAAACTAAAATGATTAATGGATCTTGAATTCACCATAACATACCATGCATAGTAGTAAAACACTCACCAACATAGAGTATGATGTTAAAAAAATATATATACTTAGTGTTGAAACCCTAAGATGAAGTATTGGTATGTTAAGTGTTGGATTAATAACAGACCTGATGTAGCATCTGCTGTTTTTAATCTAATCTGATTCCATTCAGATGGCCGTGTGTATTGTTTTCGGTGTGGCTCATTGTATGAACATCTTTGATGTTTTGGTAGTGAAATGCATCTGAGCTTTTAAACTAATCTGAACAGCGACTTGTAATCAAAGAAGATTTCAGTTAAGAATAAAGTGTAGGAGAAAGCATTATCTGTTTGTGGGTGCTGGCTGGTCACATGCAAGCTAATACTTTTAGCCATCACCATTTACCAGCTGTCAGCACTTGAGACAAACAACACTGGACAACCCCTGTGCCTCACCTACTGTCCTTGCTGACAGACACCTGCATTGTTTATCATTCAAAACACGAGGTGTGTGTCAAGCTTTGTCACCATCAAGCTGAAGATATGTTGCCTTAGTGGCACAGTCGTGCCCTGTTCTCTTGATCGTGTTTTGCTGCAGGAAAATGAAGGTGCCAGCTGTCCTTTCATCCAGTCTGTGTCACCCATCTGCCAGCCCTCTTTCAGTCTCTCTCCCTCTCAGCCCCCTTATAGGACACTATGCCGCCATGAACTTGCTGCCCATTCTCTCTCACACCGGCCACATGTCAGTGGAAAAAATCTATTACACTATCAGCTCATTCACAAAGAGCTGTAAAGAGGCCAGTCAGAGTGATAAGATCGTAACAGTGAAGAGAGCAGATTTTACCCATGGGAGCTTAAAGGAAAATACTCCTGTAGGGACGTAAAGTGTATTTATGGTGCTAAGAAGCAAGTTCAAGTCGGTCTTGTTAAAAACGTTTTTTCTCCTACAATGTCAATGACAAGTGTGAAGTGCTTAGTACTTTTAAATCTCTCAAACTACCATCAATATTTCTACTGGAGTTTACACTGCTGTGGTACTCAGTGGTAAGTTTACCATGACTGTGTAATACTTTATGGTATTTTAATCACTGTGTGTTTGTGGTACTCAAGTGCCTAAATGTGTACATACTCACATCATGTGATGTTTAATAGTAAGTCACACTGCCTTGATTGGTCATATATTATATAAGCACCCTCATAACCTGTAAGGAGTATTTGTTGTTCGGTGAATTTAATGTAGTATTAAATTATTTGTGCCATCACGTCATTCATCTTGTGTTGCAAATACAAACTGTGTCACTGTTAGGGGCTCGGCTTTAACACAGGTTTCCCTCGATTTCAAGTTCACTCTGATTGCACTCTGCACAGATCGATTTGCAACCAGCCCCTTGGTTCCACATAAAAGTGAAATGCGGTCTTACTGCACCTTCTGGATTGTTTGGGTGTGGAGAAACTGTGTTTGACTGACATCTCTGACTCACCTCTTAGCTTTCTAACACCTACTGGAGCATGACAAATTGCAAGTTATTCCTATTAATTCATTGTTCGTATCATCCAGCTTAAACACACTGCTGTGTTTTTATAAAAGTTCCTCATTTTGGAGAATTTGCTATCTATGGTGCCTCAGTGTAGCTGACAGCATCAACTAACATCTGATGTTCTTACTGTAATTGTTAATTTACTTTTTTAGAGTTTCAGCCTTTCAAACACATTTTGGAGAAAGAGAGAACCACAGGTAAAGTTTACTGTTTAGGAATCGTGTCAAAAGTGACATATTTGCAACTGATCCCATCCCATGTTATTTATGGCTGGACGTACTTGTGCAGCATTATCTTAACCTACAATTTTCAAAAACATTGATTACATGGCAGGGTATGTTTTCAGTGAAGGTTATGCTGAATGTTGCCTGAATGAAGTCTCAGAGCTAAAACGTAAAAGTCCCTTTAGGAAATAACTGAACGATGAATTAGGTTATCATAAAAATAGGGACACCGCCAAGGAGAGTTTTTATCCCTTCAGGTTTGTGTTCATGGTAAAAGAAATAACATCTACATCTGTGTGCTCCCTTCACCACATAAGGACTGGACCAAAATAATTTTGCTTTCTAAAAATGTTGCCACTGACCCCAAGCTCACTTACTTTATTTTGACCTTATATTTCGTCTCCTACTAGATCATAATATTAAAAATATGTCCCATGGGAACTTGTCATTGAAAGTATTTAAGTTGCCTAACCTTTTACTTCAGAGTTCACTGGCAGTGCGCCTGAATGACTGTTTAGCTAAGTGACTCCACAATGAGAATGCCCTGTCACTTCCCAGAATAGAAATCTCATTTTGGTGCAGGACCTGAGCAGGACTCTCACTGTTGTCTGTAACAGTACAGAAGCCGGCGGTGACGTGTGTTCGGAGTAAAGATCCGTACGTCGATCTTTATGGAGCATTCACTGTATATCGACTTTTCATTTATGCGTTACAGCGCAGAACACTTTTATTAATCGGTGCCCGCCTCCGTCCCACTCATCCGCATGTTTTCAGTTCAGTTTCACCTGCTGACGCCGACAAACTGCTCACGATCTGTCCTTTCTCTGTGAGAGACGGAATCAAACCAGGTGAAGATAAACCAGTCAGAGAGGGAGATAAGGTTACTGTCGGCTTTACAGAAAACTACTGTGGTGAGGTTGTGACTTCAGTCGAGACTGGCTTTTATGGATGAAAATGAAAGCGCTTTTTAAAAAAAAAAAAGAAGGTTCGCCGAAGTGACGTTTCGTGTTTTCCCAAGTTTCACTTCGCCCGGCTTTGCCTTTATGTTCTAATTTGAATCAGCCACAGCTCTTCTCGTTCAGGCTTGAACACACAGTTTTACCAGGTAAGAGTTTTATTTTTAATGCTGTAATTCGCTTTCCTTGTGTTTGCAAGTCAGCAGCAGCGCGTAATGTCTCCAAACATAAGGTTTGTGAAGTTCCTGTTGAAACCATGATGCAAAGAAACAGCTTCCCACACAGGACAAACTGTGAAAGTGTTCACTGACATGAATGTGTGTATAACTGGACCTTTTGGACGTGGGAAAGTTAGGAGCACCTCTGTTGTGGACTGTATCACATCTACCTTTAAATGCTACTGAACCCGTAAGAAAAGAGGAATTAATGCAGCTTCCTTCAGTTGGTTGCATTAACAAAGTAAAAGTACCTTTTTTTTTTAATTTTTGCTTTGAAGAAAGTGAATTCTTTGGTCGTGTTTGTAAAGTAGTCATGGTTCATTGATTTCATAATGTTTCATCCCACCGTTTGGCCTCTTATCTTTAAAACTATTGAACATTCTGTGAGTTAAAATGGTGTTACTTAGTCAAACTTTTGTCCCATGATAATATACTCTGTTTACAAACCCCCCTTTTTGTTTACAATGACCCTGGATATCTCCCCTTTATCCCTCCATCAGCACATATAGAGTGAGTGGGAGTGTAGGTTAAGGGAGGGTCCTGAGGAGCAATTGTCCTGGATCGGGAGGGTTTGCTGTCTGGGGAGTTCAGCTTTTAGTTATTCTGTCTCATGCACACATCTTGTTTTGACCGACACTGGAAGAAATCTATGTCTGATCTCTGTGTGTCCCAGGCTGTCATTAATGAATCACTGTCTTGCATCACAGTTCCCAGAGATTTACTCAGCCCAAAGGATTCTCAGTCAGTGCAGTGCAGAGGAGTTACAGTGCACTGAGTAGTCTGCCTTTCTTATGCTGCTCTATGGTGGCCAGTAGGTGCAAAACACAATGAGGTTTCAGAAAGCGGAACAGCCAATGAGAAAACACAACAGCATAAAAAAAACACAACAAAAGAGAAAACAACAACAATATTTTAACAACAATAACTTCCAAATATTGACAGTAGCAGTGTTGTACCTATTACTGTAATCTGAAATGTTGTTGTGTTTTCTAAATTGCAATTCTGTTTTCTGAAAGAAAGAAAAAATAGTTACACAGGATTAAACCATAACACTTTTTGGCAGTAAGATGTATTGTTTACATCTTCTTTGTTCAGATTATTCAAAACTTTGCAACTAACTAACTACTAGGTAATTTTCAGTTGGGTTCGTTGGCTAAATAAGAAAATTATTTACATGTTTATCTCACAATAGGAATATATTATTATTATTATTTTTGAAATGAAATCTGACATTTGTATTGTAATTGCTGAAACCAGTATAACTGCTTCTGCCTCTACTCTTAATTTCTCTTGAGCTTTGATCTTATCTGCAGAAGCAGACTGATGCCAAGACCTGAAATGTACAACCGATGATTGACATTACAGAAAAATGTTGTATGCATAAAGCTGTCATGAGTGCAAAAGATTTCGCAATCTGACATTAGCTCATCATTTAATTTTCTGAATGTAGCTAAATACACCACAAAACAACAGAAAAAGCTCAGAAATGCAGCATCCACTATCACTACCTTTTTTGTTTATAGTGTTAATAGTCAGCTTCATTGTTCCTGAGTTAATTTCTTGATATAATATCGATAGCTAGACAGTAGTTTTTATAGAGAGCATATTGCTATGCGGGTGTCAGGGAGCATTTGTCACTTTTTTTCACAGCCTCAAAGTGACAGCTGGTTCGTAGCCAAACCTCTGTCTTCTCACCTGCTCTTCCTGTTCACAAACATGAACTGTGATGACAGCAGGAGACACATTCAGCAGGTCTGCAGCCTGTTAGTCACCAGTATTTAACCTTTTGAAATGTGATGGTCTGCTCTTTGCTAAATGTAAGGACAGGTCCATAAAAATACTTATCATATCATAAGAAAGCAAAATTTGTCATTTTCCAACCAAACTTCATTCTTCTGAAATGAGACACAGCCAGAGCAGAGAAGTGGCAAAAAGAGTGACTTCTGTTTATTCACTTCGACAGTAAAAGTAGGAAAATGACTTAGGCTCTCTGGAAACACTGTCAGCATAAGATGCTGATGTGATGATGTCAGGTCTGCTATTGATCAGAGAGCTTTAAAGCCTGGAGATTTGGTCTGTTTGACTGAAGCTACAGCCTGTAATTATATTAAATAAAAGGATGTTTGGTTTGTCCTACTAGTTCCCAAGGTGTAATTGTCAGTTTTGGTCTTATGTATGCCTTCTGCAGATGGAATGCGACAACCTACAGGAGTTAAAAAAGCATTTTGTCTTTTGGATTGGACGTGCCTTTTTGGTCTGTGTCACTGTGTCTAAAGCAATGCAGCACATGTACAGAACAGTACAATGCAGATCGAGGTCACAGTGAATGTACATTGTGGTGAACATGACTGACTAAACAATCAAATATTTGAGCTTGCAAACCTAACAGGACAGCGAGTTAAATAATTAAATTATGTATATTGTGTAATTCATTTAAAATGTGTCAGAACAATAATTCATTACTATAAACTCAACTGTGTCTCTCAAAGTCCACAAAGACAGGTAAAGAAATGCCAGTGTAGTCATTGATTTGAGTAAACTGAGAATGACCCCTAAGTCAGGTCTCAGCAAATTAATTTGTCATTGTTACCGGCCCTCTCTTTACAGGGCAGTTTTGCTCATGTTCTCCAGCATCGTGCCCTTGCTTTGAATGAGCAGTGACAGGCTGTAATCACCATTCAGTCCCACACAGAGCACGCCATCATCTGCACTCTTTTGTTCTGTTTGTATCTGGTGGAATATAGCTGTTGTATTGACTTTATGGTTTTGTGTACATAATGCTTAGTCCCACTTTTCCTTTTGGGGCCTCACCAGTGTGGGGTCCTGACAGGGACGAGTTCATTTCAGAATGCAGCTGTGTGCTATTTCCACCATTATGGAGCCACAGTAAACTCTTTTCAAGTTTCAGGAACAGATTAGTCAAACTTAAAATGCCCACGATTTAGAATATAATGTCTTCTGCGGCTGTACAGTTGCTTATCAATGTTTGAAAAAATAGCCCAGATGATGTCATCAGGGTTATTTCGTCTTTGGACTTGAATTTGTGGAACTTCAGTGATTTTACGCTGTGTGTTAACAGTATTGTACGGAGCCCGGGAGGTGCCACAGGGGGAAAGAAACAAAACTGTGTGCACGGAACACTAAATAGTACGCACAGATTAATAATCTGTTATATTGAGTTATACTGCATATGTGAAAAAAGTTATATGGCTTCAGCTATTTGTGTCTCAAGAAGAGGTAGCTGACATCTGATAAATTGTTTGAGTCTGCACTGGTTGTGCCTGAAGACTACGAATTTGGAAATGAAAATGATGTTAGGGTGTTGATTAGTACTAATTAGAAATTAGTTCACTAGACCTCTGAAGCCCTAGCATAGATGCATTGTGGGCAATATAAGCACCAGATCTTTACAAGGAAGAAGAAGAAGAAAACGCGTAATAAAAAGACTGTATCTCTGGTTCTGCTGCATCAGTTTTAAACTCTTCTTTTAAAAATGTCCATTGTGATTCTGAACATTATACGAGTGCACTGTGGTGTGAAGCTTGACGCATTATAGTGTAGATAATCTGATATCTCATCATCTGCTGCTTCTGTCAAACAAGTCTTTCTTACATAAGTCCCTGAATATTACGCAAATAAAATGTTATGTCTTCTTATATCCTTGCTCCTTATAAACTTATTGTCTTGTAAACTTTCTCATTATCATTTCCCTTTTGTGCTGTCAGAGTTGTATATGACCTTTGACCTTTCAAAAGTCATTGTAATTCTGTTTTTACCTCAGCCAACAGTTAAACAAGATTGTGCATAGGTTTAAGTCATGCTAGGAGAGGGAGATGGCTGAAAATTCACATGGTCTGATAATATGACACGAGCAGCATTATAACTCTCACAGTGGTCTGATTGTGTTTGTGTACATGTACTGTACAGTATGTGTGTAGCTGTGTAATTGTGAGTTAGCTGTTGCTGGTGGTCTGTGGTTGATCAGTTTGAGAGTTGAGGGTTATAATCTATCTTGTCTTACCGCTGGGTAGTCATTACATAAAACACACACAAACCCACGTGCAAACACATGCACTTCTAATGCTAAGCTGTGTCTTCGTTTCTTCCTATCTTCATCCCTAGAGGAGCCCTCAACCCCCACCCCCCCTCTGCCGTAAACAAGTCCAATTATTTTGGGCACAAAACTGTGTTTTGTTCTTTGATCTGGCTCTCAGCGTGAACTTTGCTTTCTCTTTTTTTCCTCTTTTCTCTTTCTCTGAATCTGCTGATTTATTTATTTTTTAATCCATAGATGCCCTTCATACCATCTCACGCTCTTGTTTTGTCAGTGAACTGTATTTATTTAGGCTTTTGTTTGTTATTTTTAACAGACCGCTGTGTTTACATGAAGTCTGGACTTTACTCCTGAATGTCTCTTTCTCTCGTCTCTGTGGCGTTGATAGTGTATCTGAGTGGACTTTAGTTAGAAGTCAGATAGCAAACGCTTGCACTGGTCGTTTGGATTCAGTGTGAAGTTGTTTCTGCCTCCTTTGACAGTTTTAGCAACAAAAGGTTGGAGAGCACCACAGTAAGGAATATTAGGACAAATGAGCAATCCAGTGATAGTAATATTTTTTAAGATACTTAGGTTTCCTTACTACAGACATTTGACCTTTGGAATTTGATGCATGACTACAAATTTTATTTCAACAAAACATTAAATGACACTTAATAATTTCATTAGTTGTTTTATTATCAGCTTTCTGTCATTTGTAAAGCGGTTTTACTTGCATTAACCTGTATGAATGGTGCTATGCAAACAAAATATGACTGATGTGGTAGTTCTGCTCTTTCCTTTCTGCTGCATCAGAAGCTTCTCTTTACACAGAGCTATTTCTCCATGGAAGATTAATGTTATTTTTTCTTTCCAGGTAATGGGCATCATGTATCGACATCATACACTCTTACTTCGTGAAGCATGGAAATTTGTATGAGTCATGGAGCATTAATGCGTTTTTCTCTCCTCTTTTATGTCACATCAGTGAGATTTATACTTAAAGTAGGTGATCGCGTGTCATTCATGGACATGCAGTTTCAGTTTTATGGTTTTTGTCTTGGTTTTAATTTTTCTCGTCAGAGAGGAAATAACCTTTATGATAACTGTGTTTGTACCAGATAAGTTCATATAGTTATAGAAATAACTTATATTTTACCCATTGTATCCTTATGGAATATATAGTGCACAAACAGGCATCTAGTATTATAATATATATATATATATAATAGTACTTATTTTATAAGTGCAGATATCTCTTTTTGGACCCATGTGTGTAGCATATCTATCAATCTTCAACCAGTTAACATAATTCTTCACCAGTTATTACCCACTTGTGGAGTCCTACATCCATGGACACATCTGTAAAGTTGCATTTTGCACATTAACTGTGTGACTGGAAACTAGACACTGTCCTTTGACATTTTACACTCCACTTCCTGCCATCACGTCTGCCTCCCGCTCTTCTCTGTGTCTCTCTTTATGTCAGTATGCCAATCGTTGTTTGGAAACCCTCTCTCATATCTCAGCTGTATATTTATCTATGTACTTCTACTCTGCCTGCATTCCCTGCAGCCTAATACGGTCTGGATGGTGGGGGATAGAGAGAGGGCACAGAGGGAAGATGGTGGGAATAAAGTGGGAATCAAAAGTATTTTCCCACAAATTGGTTTTGGTGTGTTCACATATGGGTTTTTGATAGCATGTGTGTAAAGAGTGACCACATAGAAGAAGGTGAAAGGACAAAGAAAAAAGCTTCAACTTAATATAGCTCTTTAGGTTGACATATTCTCAAATGTTGGGAAGCACTTTGATGTAAAATAATGCAAACACTATATACATGTCATAATAGATTGTTAGTTGTGTCATGTACATGAATGTGGCAGAACAAAAATACAACATCAAAGTACTTCAAAGTCTGTTCTGATGTGCTTCTACATTTCTCATTGGAGTATTTCATTTATTGTTCTAGTTCCACCTCTATACTTTCAAAGCCTATTATTCATCACGCTTGTGTCCACACAAGAGTCCTTCGCTAAGAGAGAGACCCTGAAACACAACCACAAACCACCAGCCACATCCTGTATTCTCTGCTCTCTTTCACTATTGCTTCTGCTTGGCGAATGAAATGTTTTCTCCATCACAGACTGGTTTCTGGCAACCAGTGGGGATTTCTTTGTTGTAAAGTGCTTATGTAGTATTACTCAGTTGTGATCTCCCTTCTGTGAACTGTCACCTGATCCTTCACACGCCTTCAACCGTGCTGCAGATTAGATTACCACAACATTCTCTAAAGGCAGTCAGACCCCCCCGCTCTGTACCTCCCATTAACTACCTCTCATATTTTGGTCTTTAGAAATGCCCCAACATAACATGGACAGCTCCAGGAGCCAGTGGCAGCAGGGGCTGCAGTCACCATGGGTCACCAGAGTGGCTGGAGGTCACAGTCCCGCCTCCTCTGGGGCGGAGTCGGATACAGAGAGCAGCAGCACAGAGAGTGAGAAGGTAATTGAGTGAGATGAAGTTGTTGATGATGAAGCTTTTTCGTTGTGGGGGAACATGCAGCTGCATGTAAGAAGAAGGAAGTATCTTCTTACGTGCAGTTTAACCGATGAATCATCCCACATTTCAAGACTAAACAGTTTACTGTTTTAAATCTTGCATGTGGTCAGTTTGTCTACTTTGTTTTTCCTCTTTTGGAAGCCCTGCTTTACAAAACTGAAGGTGGGCTCACCGAGGGTCCTGCCATTGCCTTCAATGCTGCAACAGAGAATCACGGAGATTGACCAACAGAAGGAGGAACTGAAGATTGAGGTGAGAACATGCTGGTTGTAGGTCACTGGGTGGCACAAACAACATCTATCACATTAAAGGAAAACAACTGGTTTAATTTGTTTGTTTCTGTTTTGCATAAATAATAATTAAATATCTCACTGAATCTCTCTCATCTCAGTTTTTTTGAGCATTACAAAGATGATCATCAACAATGAAAATCATTTTTGTTTGCTTCTCTGGAATTCATTTCAAAATATTTAATATGGCGTATATCTGAGGAAACCTTTTAAATGTTTTGCCACCTTTTGCACAACAGGTGATTCGATTTTATTAAGAATTTTTATTCGCTGACTGCTGCAACAAATTAACAACTAAGACAGAGTCAAGGAAATGCTCAAATGATTTTGATTGTGTCCCTGCTGAAGTCTGCATTTTTAAATCTCCATGCCTTTTCCAAACATTACCCGGGTCACAGTAAAAGAATGCTCTGACGTGCTCAAGCTCTGGTCACTATGATTCAGCTCAGTGGTGTCTCCTGTTTTTTTAGCTACAGCTGGAGATCGCGCTGCTGCAGGGGGAGCTGCAGACAGAGAAGGTCCAGCTGCACAGACACGCACAGAAGCTGCAGGCTCTGCAGCAGGAGGCCAGACGAAGAGTGAAGCACAAGCACACAGAGAGACGAAAGGTAAGATATGACTATCATGGAGTGTATCTGTATATCATTTCTTGCAGGAGTAGTTGGTATGCATTTGTGATTTTATTTTTGCCAACATGATTTATGACCAATTGAATTTCTTTCTTAGAGAAAGTGAAGGCTAATATTTGCTGATTGTTAAATGGCTTGGTGAAGGGATCACAATGACAACAGATAAATTGGTTCAAGGGATTCCACAGAATTGTGTGCGCTCCGTAATGGTCCACTAACATAGACACAAGGTCCTTTTAATGATAAGCCAGTTCCCATGAAATGATTCTTGCATGTGAAAAGCCCCTGTTAGCTGTTTGAAGGTAAATGCCTCTGGTTATGATTGTGAAATAGACCTGATATTTTTCCTCTTTTAAAATCGTTTTTGTTTTATTTTTGGAAGTTAGGTGATGGCTGTACACTTGTTTCACTCTTTTTCTTTTCTCACTGTGCCTGTTACAGCAGGAGCGAGACAGTCTGGAAGTGGAGAGACGCAGGCTGGAGGAACTGAAGAGGAGGTGTGTGGAGAAGGAAAAACTGATCCCCAGTCAGCCAGAGAGCCAGAGAGAACAGCTAAAACTTCAGCTGCAGCAGGTGAGAGACTGATTAATATACAGTACATGGCAATTTCAGAAATGTAGCATGGATGGTTTTCACGACTATTTTTTAAAATTGCACTGTTGCCTGTGCCACATTGCAAACTCTTTTATGAAGATAGATACTGCATTAAACACAGACAGACTGGCAACACAACTGATCAGTACAACTGTTGCATAACACATATATTTCCTAGAAGTTGCAATAATCAAACTAGCAACATGATGTTATACACAAACACACAGACATTAAATAATGATCATGTGTTTATGGCAGCTTTCCAAATGAAACATAAAACTGCAACTGATACTGACTGTTTTGACACATGACAGCATGTCTCCAGTTCAGGGTGTGTTGACAATAGTGCTGACTCCTGTTCAACCTGATGTGTCAATGTGTGAGAAGTCTTCACAAACAAAGCACATAAAAGTGGGTATTGTCCCCTGTGAATGTGACAGAACAAGACGGGACACTGCTCAGTTTTTAAATCAGCGCTTAGTGACAGGTTTGGTGAGGTGCAGCGTGCAGCAGCAGCAGCAGGTTGTTACTTTATGTTGTGACATGTCAGATTTATTTTGAAAGAGCTTTTTGAAACAGGTTTGGTGCAAACGTAGGACCTGAGCGTGAATTGCACAAGAACAAGAGAGCAGGTATTCCTTCTATGAGACAATGGGGCTACAGAGGTTTTTACTCTCCCCTGCACTGTTTTTAATTACTGATCATGTCATTATTCTGTTTCATAAACTTTGTTAAAACCGGTGTTGATTTTCAATAAGGATTGAAGCATTGAAACTAGTGCTTCTACTGAAAATGTACAAAGAATAACAAGCCAGAAACTATTTTATGGACAATAGAAGACTGTATTTTTGGGTTATACTTGATCCTGCACTGCAAAGGTACTATTTTGAAGCTACATCTGTATATTGATGCGCACAAACTCATCTGACATGAAAATAACAAAATCTGGAGAGTCAGCCTCTCAAACTGAGGTGTAGCATATTTTATTGAGGTGTTAATTTACAATTTATTTTCCAGCATTAAAAAACTGATTTAAAATATGAAATGAAAATGTAAGTGGTTAAAAACTTCACTTATTGCACTAATTCTCTGTTGTTTAATGCAGGAGAAAGAGATAATGGAAGCAGCGGTTCGGGCTTTTGAAGACTGGGAGTTTCGTGTCCTTGAGCAAGAGAGCGGGATCGAAGAAGACGACCAGAGTGTGATGGATAAAGACAATGGAGGAGAGAATGAAAGGGAAATGGAGAGGGAAATCTCTTGTCAGCAGCATGTGGTCAACACAGCACAGGTAAACATGTCTTAGAATGGTATTTTTCAGAGAATTTCACAGCTGCTCTATGACGTGTTATATGGGTTCGCAGCTTATCTCCGTGTCAGTGTCAGCATGTCAGTGTTTACCTTCGCAGGCTGATGTGGGATTAACCTTCATTCAGACTTCCTGTCACAGTTATGTGACATGTACAGAGCAGGTGGCCAAAATAACAGATGCACCTCGTAATCTAATCCAACACAATTTTTTTCCAAAAATCTAAATTAGAGAAGTTAATAAATTTCTGTATTTAGACCGCGTCCATGTTTAAAAGGACTATTCTACAGTTAGGACTATTCTTTTTTCTGTTAGTTAAATAGCAAGCAATAATAGTATAATGACATTAATAACGCACATCAACCTTTACTCCTACAGTCTTGATTGATTATCTTGCTTCACAAAAAGTCATATATTTATGACTTAAGAGTAAGACACAACATCAGAGCATAGATCCAGTGGAAACTTTTACTAAAGTTTCTGGAGTTGCAGTTGGAAGATGTTGAGATTTGTTTTCTCTTCTCTTGAGAGTTTAGAGACAAACCAGAAAATGAACCATAAAGCCAACGTCAGCCAAAAATCAGCATTGCTGAGATTGACCCAGATGTTTAAATCTCACTTACATTTTGTCAAATTGTTATTTACTTATTTCACATCAAATACGAAATACTACACTAGATGGATAGTAGGAATGGAAGTTCAAGTACACATATACACAGTCTCCTTTCCTCACAGTCCATGGTTGTCACTGCACGTTAAGGCTTGTGCTCTTTCCTCTCCCTCTTATCAGTTGGTGACACATGCATGAACTCTTTACCTCACACTCACCAGCATCACCCTGACACTGTCACAAGACTCTGTACAGTGAGATTAATTATATCAGTGGTCAACATGAGAGAGAGAGAGAGAAAGAGAGAGAGCTTAAAGAGCAAGATGGAACAACAGGGGGGTGATGGAAAGATAAAAGACATGAGGGGATTTGGAAAATTGTGGAGTTGTGCTACACAGTCTTGGCTATAAAGACAGGATACAATTTTTTAGTATTGAAATTACATTTATTACTACAGTTATATTGGAAATGGAATACAATAACTATATTGCATTTGAGCCCATGGTAATTGAAAAAGGCCTGTAATGTTGGCACTGATAAATCCTTAATTTATAACGGCAGTGAGGTTTCAACAGGCTGCTGATGTATGCTTGGCCTATATAGTATTTTACTGACCTGCACATATTTTTATATATATATATATCATATTTTATATATTTCTAATTCAGTGAATGAACTTTAGAAAGATGCATGAACATAAGTGTTAAACATAACTGTGCTGTGTATGACCCTGTGACCCTGAGTGAAACTGTGACACTTTTTTACATGCTCATTGAAACATTTACAAGTCAAATCATATTTACAAGTCCAGCGTACCTGAGTGCTTGCTTTTGGGTTTTGTGGAGGATGCATAAATTGTATTTCTTTATAAAATATTTCTTTGACAGCATTAATATTTTGCAGTATAAATATTTGCATTGCAGCTATGCCTGCAGATGGGAACTCAGTGCTCACAATGACATTAATAAAATGCTGGTGTTTAGCAGGTATAGTGTTGTCAGTGTTCACCATGTTATTTTAGCATATTAGCATACCTGCTTTTGCTGATTATGTTCAAACATAATACATTTGATGATGTTGGGAATGCTGTTAGGCTCCCAGGTGTTTGGCCATAAACCAAAGTAAGTGACAAATGAAATCCTTTGACAAAAGGTTTTACAGTTCAGCCTGAGGGTACCACATTTCATGGCAATCAATAGTTGTGGAAACCAAAATGTCAATCTACTCGGGCTAAAACTCAGCACTAACATTAGTCAGACAAATTAGTGCTCTGAGGCTATGTACTTTCACCCAAAATTTCATAACATTAGTTATAACATAGATGAGATACTGTATTTCAGTTTGGACCAACTAACAGATACCATATGCTGCTAGCATGGCAAAAAAGGCATGGGCAGTGAATACAAACAAGGCAAGTAAATGATTCCCGTTTTACATAACGATTTTCTACGGAGCCCCCCAGGGGTCATGTAGTAGAAAAAAATATTTAGGTGAAATAAGTGGTAGAAAAAAAAAATTCAGACGATGTGGTAGAAAA
>JAUMHL010000009.1:5877287-5890649 GCA_032362345.1 Sandelia bainsii | reverse complement strand
AAGAGTCCTGTTCACCCCAAAGGATCTCAGCCGCCTTAGCAGGTGAAGACGACTTAGACCCTTTTTGTAAAGTGCATTCGTATTCGTGGACCAGCCCAGTTTGTTGTTGAGGAGAAATGTAAATAATTGTAAATATAATTCTCTTCACAAAAGTAATCACTCATTTGTATTTTATTTTAAAATACTACTCAAAGAGGAGTATAGCAAAGCGACCAAATAAACTTTTATTACTGTAATATTGAGAGTATCAAGACCCTGTTGTTGTGCTGAGTGCCACTCCCCAGACAGATCTCACAACAGCTGAGCGTGCCACCCAGAAACACCACCAGACTGACATGACTCAGTTGTTGGATTATTACCACTGACCCTCCAATGCTGGTAAAACCTTAATTTGCTTCTTCATCAATAGTATAGTATATATAGTAATGGACTAATTCTACTCTATGCATGTACTGTATGCTCTTTTTTCCAGAAAAGAAAGATACTGTATACTGATCATCATCGTTTTCTTCAAGGTAAAACTTAATCTTCAGAAAACTTAAATTTGTCTGACTTGCTAAAATTTCATCATTGACATTTTTCTTTTCTTCTCTACTGCGCACTGTTTCTGTAGTTGTATTTGCATGTTGTAGAATATCTTCATATTGGTTCTTTTTAAGATGCATAATAGACACCACCTTCCTCATTCATTATAGAAATAAACTGTATATCAGTATTGAGAAGCTCATTGTTTACTGCTTTTAGCGAATTTTTGCTTTGATAGTTAATTAAACTTAACTTGGCTTGAATAGACATTTATGACTTCATTTTTATTTGACTTTATTTAAGAGTAAGAATGTTACTTTGTGGTCTTGATACATTCACCTATCAGATTCCTCAACTCTTATAAGTAACAACAAAAAGGAGTTTTTCATGCTTTTACTCTCAGATGAAAATAATTTACCTCCCACAACAGGAATTGTTTCCTTTTATTCTGTCTAAAAAAATGCCTACATGACACTTATCCATGAAATACAATTCCTTTTGTGTAGGATCATCAACGTGACAGAACAGCATGACAGGTGCTATAAAGGTTTTCTTCATGTGCTATCTACTTCAAGGTATGTTATTTTATATCTAAAAGTACTTTTCAGGTGTCTTTCAAGTGTTAAAATTAGTAGTAAGTATTTGCTTTTGTGAGGGTCTGTTGTGAGTCTGGCTGGTTTCATTTGTTTTTGAATAATGGTTTTAAATTTTTAAATGCTTTTGCTGCATATTAACACAATGATTTATGACATATTTGACTTATTGGAATGTATATTTTTTTATTATTTCACTTTAGGTAGCTTTTGCCAACACTGGGCAGCCTTCATGCCTCAGACTATAGAGGGACTGAGTGGATCCTGTGTGATCATCCCCTGCAGTTTCAGCTTGCCCTCAGAGTGGGATCAACATTTGGACAATTCATGTAAAGCCATCTGGAAGAGAGGGAGCTGGAGCCGAACACAAGTGTTTGATTCCAGCCTCACTGGAGCAAGTACAAGCTTAAACATCCTGCAAGGAAACCTGACTGGGCTCCTGCATGAGAAGGACTGCACCACCATCTTAAACAACCTGCCATCGAACCATTATGACAACTACTACTTCAGACTGCAGTGTGACAACCTGCTGAAATTCAACTTTCAAACCAGTGTTCTTATCACAGCTCAAGGTTTGTGTTATGTCCTGGTACATTTGCACATATGAATCCACATTTTACTTACTCCTGACACTTTCTCATTGCTTTGACTCCTCAGATTCACTGCCTAGACCTACTCTAACTCCATCCAGGCTGGAGGTCGAAGAAGGAACTCCAGTGAGGTTGAACTGCTCAGCTGTTGCTCCTTGTCCCATTGTGCCTCCTGTTCTGACATGGACACCCAGTATAGGTGACATTGAGGACAACACAGAAACGAAATCTGTTACTTCTGTTATGAACTTCACTGCCTCTTACCTTCATCATGGGCAGAAGATCTCCTGCACCACTCTCTACAACAGACAAGCTAGCAACAGTGACCTCCTGTATGAAAAAAGTTTGACCCTACGAGTTCTTTGTGAGTATGTTTCTGGCATTTGCATGTCTTGCTGTGTTCAGAGTTGTTTGGGATCATATCTTTTTGTGCCATTTTGTTTTATATTGACATGGTGTGAAAAATGTATTTGTTTAGGTTTGGGCATTCAGCATAACTTGCTTCACTAAAACTCCAACTTGACCACTCACCCTTTGGGGAAACTCTGCAGAGTCTTCAGATCAACAACTGTAGACTTATAGAACTGTAGACTCTCCAAGCAAAGTTCCAATATTTCCATAACAAGGAAGTAAATCTACACTCAAATTTAGCACCTTGTCCCTTTAAGTGTTTGAGGTGTGCATAAAAAAAATCCTGACATTATCAATGGGACACATGGAAATGAAGCCACATACTTCACTGTTCACCTTACCTGCTAACTGCTGTTTTTTTATACAGATTGAGCAAATATGATATGAATGATGAATATGATATGAAAATATTTAGTGAACATTAGAGGTGTCATTTTCACCTGCTTACAGCCTTTATGTCAAGCTAAGCTAATTATCTACTGCCTTGTATTTACTGCACATACATAAAACAAGTATTGCATCAATACTCTCCTCAAAGCTTTGGAGCAAAGAGTGTCAAACTATTCCTATAAACCACAAATCATGCAATGCAACTTATTAATTTATAATTTATTTCAGATTACTATGATTAATGAGAAAGATGTTCCACAAAAAATGACTTTGCAGTTGTCTTAAAAGCTCTGATAAACCCACTGAAGTGACAAACTGACAAAGTTAGCAACTAGCTGCTGAATATAGTGGAGGATATAGCAGCTACAGAGCCACGTATTTTTTTCAGGAGTCTGTGGAGACCAAAACAAAGCTAAAAACAGAGTGAATATGGGACTTGTATTTGTGAGGTGGCCACAAACACAAATCCATATGAACACTTATGTGAATCTATATTTGCTGGATGTCAAATACAACTCATAACACAATTGCCACATGAACTACGTACGGTGATAATATGTCAGTGATCAGTTCACATATTTTCAAAACTCTCTTCCAGATCCTCCAAATAACACATCAGTCAGCTACCCTGGTCCTGTAAAAGAGGGCAGTTCTGTGACTTTGACTTGCAAAACTGATGCAAATCCAGCTGTAGACAGCTACACCTGGTACAAAGTGGACGGTGAAAAGGTGGCAGTAGTGGGTTCTAAGAAGAGGCTTTCAACTACAGTTTCAGAGGTCGACAGCCAATTTTACTGCAAAGTCAGTAACAAATATGGAACCCAGAACTCATCCATCACTCATATAGATGTACAATGTAAGTCAGATAGAAACAAAAACACAGATGACAAATATTGGTCAAAAACATGGATTGAACCCATACTTGTATTTGTTTTTCTAGTTCCTCCAAAGGGGACGACAGTAATTGTTGACCCTACCGGGCCAATACTGGAGGGCAGCTCTGTTTCTCTGTTCTGTAGAAGCCATGCCAACCCGTCTGTGAGCAACTACACTTGGTACAGAGATGATGAAGAGGATGAGGAGCATGGACCGATCTTAGTTATAAATGTTGCCGACCCAAGACATAGTGGCGACTACCACTGTGAAGCAAAAAATGACCTGGGAGAAGAAATTTCAGCACCGACTGAGCTGGATGTTCAATGTAAGTTAACACACAGTAAAGACTGACTCACACTGATAACAAACAAGATGTGTGTTTCCAGTGTGCTCATATGAGTATGGCTCTACTGTACCATATATTCAGCTGTGTTCACCCAAACATGATCTGTGGCCAAGACTCTGTCACAGAGAGCAACACTACAGCGTCTGGACCATGGATAGTAATGCATTGTCTTGTTGCGTGACAACCTCAAAATCCTTTCTGTGGCAGTGGTCCATCATGACTGAGCTCTTCAGTGTGTCCACATCTGTGCCAGTGTATTAATTTGTGTAGATGTTTTGTTTGGTTTGTGTCATTATTGAGATGTTATTTTCAAACACAGATGATGAAGAGGTTGTCTCAGTTTAATGAAAAGAAAACTAAAAATTGTAAATAGATTTTATCTTAACTGTGGAAGCATTTTTAGTGTATTTCAACTTTTGAAGCAGCATTCCCTTTTCCTAGCACTTCAGATCTGACTGAAAATCATTCTACACCCCTACAACAAGCCACAGCCAAACCTAAAAAGTAATTTGTTGGGGTTGAATCTGCATTCCCCAATTAGCAATGACTTTGGATGCAGTACTAACAAGAGAAATTATTTCTTTCAGACCCTCCTAAGAACACCTCAGTGTTGGTTGAGCCCTCTGGTTCAGTGGTTGATGGCAGCTCTGTGACTCTGACCTGTACAAGCATCGGCAATCCAGCAGTGTTTAACTTCACCTGGTTCAGAGTGGTTGGAAAAAAAATGGAGACTGTGGGCTCCGAGCAAGACTTCACCTTCAATGTGACCAAACTCTCGGAGGATCAATATTATTGTCATGCTCTGAATGTCCATGGATCTGAATATTCAGAGCCTCCAAATATTGATGTCACATGTGAGATTAATTGATTTATTTCTAATTAATTACAAGCATTATTTTTTCCTAATAAGATTTGGTTAAACATGCATAAAGAGCTTAATGCTCTCTCCCTCGCAGTTGCCCCAGAGATCCTGCCCTCTTCCCGCTGTGTCAATATTTTATCCCAGATCCGATGTTCCTGTGACAGCCAGGGGAACCCGCCTCCCTTTCTGGTTTGGGAATTGGCTGGAGAGCCTGTGAATCACTCTGCTGACATCCCAATCAGGGAAGTTCCCCTGGGAAACATGCGCATGACGAGCCTCATCACCATGTACCATTGGCAGGAAGACATGCCCTCTCTAGTCTGCCTCAGCACCAATTCACTGGGCTCTGATAGTTTGAGGTTCAACGTGTCCTCCAGTGAAACTCAGCTAGGTACATGAATCTGCATGATGCTGTATTTGCTTTGGCTTTTTTTCACATAAATTGCCTCTTTCTGGTCTACTAACATGCTTTGTGGGGGCTTTTCAGGTCTCCATACTATGTCTCTCTTAATAGGCTCTGCAGTGGGAGCACTGGGGATGTTGCTGGTGTGTATCCCGCTGCTGCTGTTCTTTTGCAGGTGAGGAACATAGAAAAGACAGGAGCTAATGCCAATGTTGAAAGGACATCATGGGAACTGGTTGGAAAAAGAAGAGACAACTCAAATGACTCATAAATCATGAGTGACCATGGCTACACTTGGTCATGACTGTGGTAAATCTGGTGTTGAAATCAGCATGGTCAATCTCAGTTAGAGTGACCATCTTGTACTTCATTGTGGCTTCATCATGAACATTGTGGTCACCTCTCTTACTAATGCTCCCCCGTTTGCTCAGTTTGGCCGGACGACTAGCTCTCGGAAGAGTCTTGGTTGTGCCAAGAATTATGGAGGCCACTGTGTTCTTGGGGACCTTCTGTGAAGCAGAAATGTTTTGTAGCCTTCCCCAAATCTGTGCCGTGCAATAATCCTGTCTCTGAGCTCTGCAGTCAGTTCCTTTTACCTCAAGGTTTTTGGTTTCTGATACAGTACACATTGTCAGCTGTGAAGCCTTCTATAAAGAGGTGTTCCAAATCATGTCCAATCAATGTAATTTACTGCAGGTGGACTCCAGTCAAGGGGTAGAAACATCTCAGCAATGATCAAGAGAAACGGGAAGCACCTGAGCTAAATTTCAAGAGTTGTTGCAAAGGGTCTCATTACTTATGCCAATGTGATATTTTAGTTTTTACATGTCTAAAATTCTGTTTTTGCTTTGTCATTACAGGGTAGTAAGTGTAGATTAAAGATAATTATTTGAATTATTGTCGTATCAGGCTGCAATATAACAAAATTGAAAAAGGTAAAGGGGGTCTGAATACTTTCTGAACGAATTGTAAATGAGAATAATCAGTGGTTTCCATATAAAAAATGGCTTTATGTGTTTGGTTTTAGGAAAAGGAGAGGCAGCTTTTCACCCAACAGGGGGTTGAATACTAATGAGGTAAGTGTATGACCTGGCAAATGTCTGCATAATAGGTGAAAGATTAAAAATACACATATTTTACACAAAGCCTAGAAAAAGAAAAAGTATCTTCACATATGACATTCTACAATCATATGCACACTGCAGTAAAAGTACCAGTTAAACCTCATAAATTAGCTTTTTTCTTCTTTGTTTGTCTTGAGAATCTTTTTTTCAGTACAGAAATAGGTCTGGATAAAATTGACTAGTTGAAAGTGGTCTAGCTCTATCAAGAAACGTTAGGGTGTCCAAGAACCTTAATGTCTGACATTAGCTACATACATACACTTCATTATACTCCACACCAAATGTATTGTTTGAGTATGACATCACAGTACTTGTTCCCTGTAAGTTCTAAATGTTTTTCTCCCATGACTCTTGGATGTAATGGTGAGACATGCAAGCTAACACAAAAAAATTGCTAATGGCCAAAAGTACTTTATAATTTTAACAGTGGAGCAGATGCCAAATTTGGCCTAACTGGGTAAAGAAAAATCATTTTCTTCTTCTCCATAACTGAAGCAAATTGCTCTTGTTGTCTCATAGGCCAACTCTTCAAAAGTTATTTAGGACAATAAAATCATTCCGGAGGAAAAGAGAGGAAGAAGTAAGGAAGAACCCCTCTACTATGCTAATGCAAACTTTGTTGTACTCCAGGCAAAGTCAGAGGGTGAGCTGAAGGAAGCGGACATTAGAGGCCAGACCTCCAAGATGGCGTGTGCTGTGAACTGTCTGGAGTCCGGTGGAAACAAAAGAGGAGATCCAGAAAAGGAAGAAGCAGTTACAGGTTCTCATTTTGGACAAGGGAAAGACATTGATGGTGAGGTCAGTGACAAAGTGATGGCTTAACTTTAGGGGAAATTGTAGCTGATACCTTTACACAGCTACAGGATTTTACTATATTTCACTTTAGTGAAGCAGTGAGGGATGCTGCATGCAGCACCTTTTAAACTGGGTGTGATACCACACAGACATGTGGCCTCCAGTTCACAACCTGACTGTAACTTTATTCTATCAATTGTTCTTGTAGCATAGAAAAAAAGACTGTAAAATTATTTTAAATACATACATTAAGTGGTTACATCATGATACAGATATAAAAGACCTAATCTGGATCCTGAAGTTGAACCTTTAACCTCCCCACATTCAGCTGTAACAGTAATATTAAACACTTTTTTTATTGATAATTCTTTGTTTGTTTTCTGTAAAAAATACATAAACTATTTATAAAACAAAAAATGATCTTTATTGTTTTGCATAGAATAGCTGACATTAAAAAAAGACATTATGGATATAGACTGTAAACATGCATACTATATTTCTGCATTTTCTTTTATTTTGTAGGGGAAGTTTTAATCCAAATCTTAAAATTGATGTATATTTATATTTTAAGTGCTGTTGTGTTTGAAACTGTTACTTTCTTCCCTTGTGTTTGTAACTTGCTGCTGCACAGTCATGAAAGCAGAAATACACTAAAACATTTTTAAGACATTTTGAGAGTGAAAAAAACCGTGCTGTATAATAATAAAACCACTACAAACCGTAATTATTTATTATAGACATATTTCAGATCTGCCTTATAGGAATAAGATAGCTGTGTGTGTCCATTTGGGAAAGAATATCTCAAGTCAGATTTTGATGTCAGAGTACTGAACCTCATCTTCGTCAGAGCTAGTGCAGCTGGAGTCACTGTCGGCTCCCTGATGCCCTGGCTTTGCAGTGAAGGTCACCTGTGAATAGTTGAGCTGTACATCATCGTCATCACTGGTGTCTGTGTCGTCGTCTAATGGATTTGCAGAGTTGGCTGCATGTGTGGCATTGATGTTCTCATAGTCTGTTAGCCATTTTCGTTCATTCTAGGATAATAGCAGAGCAGAATCGCTAGATTGTTGTGTTGCACAGAATCATTTTTTTAAATAGGAAACATTCTTTTTGCTTCAGTTATGTGTGTATGCAGATTGAGGCTTTAATCTACTTATTTAGTAGATTTAAAAACCAACACTATTAGCAGAAGGCAAACAAGATATTATAAAGACTAGTGTATAATGTGACATGTGAAATGAAAGATGATTGTATCTGACCTTTTCATGTGGCTTTGCCTTGCTCACTTTAGCATACAGAACATCCTCTGCCGGTTTTGCTTGTTTATTGCTAGAAAAATAAACAATATCAGAACATTTTTCATGTAATAATGTGTCTTGTTTTGGTAATATTATGCGAAACAAATACTCACTTTTGCTTATTCCCAAAGTGCAGAGAAGCATAGTTGAGAGAATCGTCCACTGTGTGTCCACCTTGTGGTTTTGTGGGTTTTTGTGCAGCGGGAGCCTGAGCACATGCCGATAGAACACATAAGTCAATGTACAGTAGCAAATAAATCAGTTCATTCATGTGTTAAAATGGATGCTGTAGGTCGTCTTTTAATTCAAGGCTGCAAAACTCTGACTGCTTATTGTACTGACAGCTGCTGACAGGACAAATAATGAGGGAAGAGCTACAGCACACAGAGGGCAAAGGCACATCCGCCTCTTTAAAAGAGCTATTGAAAAAAAGTGATTTTAGAAAACTGAAGCCAATACAGATGTTTGCATAGTAATTTTGCAAATACTCGTGTGTTTTAAGTGTTAATTTAAAATTGTAAGGAACCCCTGAATACTGAAAAATACTGTTGCACACATTATTGTCTTGAGATTGTTGTATCTGCTGTGATTGAGATAAAAATATTTTCAGTAATAGTGCCATTAGGAGTATTTAAAATGGCAATATTATAATCAAAACGATTCAACAATTTTGCTAAATCTTTGTGGTATCTTTATGTTGATGGGTAGGTTGTAAAAACCTTTAGAAGAGTAGAAAGACATCGCTGGGGGATTTCCGTGAAACTGTAGTGCAGCAGAGGTTTAATATCCTGTATTGTGGTTAATAGATAACACTTAATAACAGTTTTCTACAATTTCCATTGTACAACTCAGTAGCACCTTTCATAGATCTTGTCTGCCTGGTAAACACCCACGGTTTTCAACTCGTGACTCCAACGCAATCTTTCTCATACCTGAAATCTCAAGTTTTAAAATCCTCTAGAATTACTTTCTGACTTTAAAAACTCCCTCCAGATCCAAAGACATTTAATGGCTGAGGCAGCGTGAATAGTACTTATGACCAGTACTCATTCCAAACTGTTTGTGTACCCCTTTAATATTGGTTAATATACCGTAAGTTCTATTCTCACATAATGATTTCACAGAAATAGGAGGACTGTCATGATCAAACTTCTAATATTTGGTATTTTATATTTATTTTAACACCATCATATCCTTTTGTATTTTCATGAAATGACATCCTGATAGTTTTTATTCTGTGGCAGGTGTTGCCACAGGGTTTATATTTTCCTTTATATTGGTCTGTTTCTTTCTCTTCTTTCTGTATGTCTGTAAGTGTTTGGTTATTTTTTGTACATTCTTTAAAATGAATAAAATATTGGTCGCAAAAGTATGGCTTTTACTTTTCTGTTCTCTCTTGTACATTTTCTTTCATGGTTTGTTTTCTTAATAAAGTTGTTGTAAAGCTTTGAATTGTTTGACTCACCTGTTTTCTCGGGGGCATATTGGCCATGCAGTAAATGCTGCTTATGTTGGATGCAGACCTATGGAACAATCACACTCATATAAATTACAACATACGCTCAGTGACTCACTATGACAGGGAAGATTCATCATTCATTGGTGTCTGAAGGATGTTAAATGGATGCTTTGACTCCAGCATGAGCAGCAGCCCATCAAACTCTATCTTACAGAGTGTTCCTTGTCCTGAGACATTGTCTGTGTGGCTGCTGTCTTACGTGCTGTCTTACGTGCTGTCTGGAGGAGGCTGACATCGCTGGGCCTCTGGACGATATGACCGCTCTGGCAAGAGGTCATCTCTGCTCCTGCAAGGCTCTGCCAAGACAGTCTCATGTATCAGATGCCCCCTCCTGGCACCATTTGACCTACCCTGGCACACACACACACACAAATAAAGTCATGTCATTTTTGTCTGAATTTGTTCAGTAAAATCAAAATATTTGCACAAAGGAGTCATTACCGGAACGCTAAAACAGGGTTGTGTAGTTCCTTGTTGAATTGAATTCTTCTTCCTGTATCTGAAATCATCAAAAGACATGTCTGGTATGCATGCCAAATAATCAGTGAATTTTCTTTTTTAATCAAAACAGTTTCTTATTCATATCTTACCTGTAAACTAAGAAAATTGTGAGAATAATGAGCAGGACAAGAAAAACACAAAGCAAGATCTTCAACAACATCATCAAGCTTCCTGTGGTTACGAGAGACGAAGCGTCAGAGTACACACACACAAAGCCAACAAGAAGCATAGTGTCAAACTGCTGTGATTATATCAGAGGAAATAGGTTTTGTTAAGTTTGACATCTTATATGAAATATTCAGTACACACACAGACATGACTGTGAATTTTACTCACCGTCAAAAAGATTAACTGGATCAGATTGTTTTTCACCTATTTCATTTTTTGCAATGCAAAAGTAGACTCCAGGTTGGTTTGAGTACACTGTGTAGTTCTGACCTTTATACTTATAAATTTTTTCATCAGTTTTTGTGTTCTTTTCCTTCTTGTACCATATATACTTTTCGACAGGTGGATAGCATTGAGTGCTGCAGCTTAGTTCGACATAACTCATTCCCGAACCATCTGTCTTTTTTGTCGATTGAATGATCTTTGTGTGTTTAGGAGCATCTGAAGTGGGGAAATTCAAGAGAAATGAAAGTTAGTTAAAATTATATTTTAGTCGATACAAAAATGAACCAATGATAAAGTTAAGTGTTACCTTTAAAGCCACTGTTCATAGAATTGGAATTTTTCAATCCACTAGTTGTCATTTAAAAAACATACACTCAAGCAAAGCTGTGAACCACCCACATCCTTTAACTTATGAACAATGATTTTTCTTAATGGTCAAACTTGTTGACCAACAGATAATGTTTACCAAGAAACACCATATCTACCATATCTATTTAGGACCAAATTTAAATTATCCAACAATTGATTTCATAAATATTTTATGAAGAAGGATTCAACATTCATCAACACATTGATGAGGCCATGCGTATTCCACAGTGCTAATTTTGGTGAGGAACACTGAAGGTAAACAGAACTTTGCTCCACAGGATGTCTTTGACATTAGCCACTGAGACAAGTCCCACATTTCACTAAACATTCCAATGTATTTTAGAAAAATCCTGTTTGTACAGTGGTAGCTTAAGTCCTCTGATGCCAAATTATAACATTTAGACAGCATATTCTAGTAATTAGATTTTTTTGGGTGATCACTTTATAATCAGAGGAATCCTACATTATATTCGTCCCCAGACTGTCCAATCAATGTATAAAATAGGCAGTAATGTATTTTTTCTCCAAATAGCATCATGATTGCATCAGTCTACTCACACTTGACTTTAACTTCAACTCCCTGTGACTGTCCTGTTCCAATTTTATTATTAGCTGCGCACCTGTACAGTCCGCTGTGAGAGGGACTGACAGAGTTTACAGTGACATTCTGAGTCCTCCAACTCGGACTGAATTCTTCCTTTCCATCCTTCATCCAGATGAAATTGTTGGCTTGTGGGAAGGACTTGGCAGTGCAGTAAAGTGTCAACGACTTGTTTTCATTCACAACATCAGGTTGAGCTTTTATCGTCACGTCCTTGGGACTATCTGCATTTTAAAAAAGTATATTAAAAAGAGAAATGTCAGTAACCACCACCATAGTAGCCTTTAATGGCTGTATATCATATAAATTATATTAAACATTGTTATTTAGTCAAAGGGAACTATTTGTATTCAAATTATTATACCAAGATACTCCACTATGCTTCACTGATATATATTTACCTAAGCATTATAAACTGACTTTAGGTATAAAAAATGAAAGTACTCATTCAGTGGCAGAACAGCTCTGAAGCACTTTAATGGACCATTATTACTGATCCATTATATGTAAGCAGTAGTTTAATCTTTAAGTGATTGAGTAATAGATTGAACTATTTTATATACTGTTTGATAGTTTATCTATAACAATCCATCACATTTAATGTGATTATGTTTTGTATTTCAAAATACTCAGTGAAGTATAGGTACGTCAGAATTGTTCTTCAGTATGCATTACAGAACTTAATTAGATGTACAGGATGTACTTCTTCTGTCACTCATTTTACTGACTAAACTACGTCATTACTTTATAATTCAGTCAGAACCACAAGTGAACAGAAAAATTGACACATGATTAAAAAAATGAGATTATAAAATTAAGATTTGCAAAAAGACACTGTGTTATTTAATCACTCACATCTCACCACCAGCTCCCTCTCTGAGCTTTTATTTGAACCTTCGCTGTTTTTGGCGCTGCAGCTGTAAAATCCAGCATCATTTGAAGTTACATTAAACTTGTGGTGGAGTTTGTTGGGTCTTTGCCTGGTATCCCTGGGTTGAGTGAAACGCCATGCTGAAATCTGAGCATTTGATCTGGAAGTCCCTGTCAAGGTGAGGGTTGATGGTGGGAAGCTTTCAACAGTGCAGGTCATGGTGATGGTCTGATTTTCTGTGACGTCAGTAATCATTGACAGCACAGGTACGGTGGGAGGATCTGTAGAGAGGAAGCGTATATGAACTGGATGTTGAACCTGTCGCATGTAACTACAGCGGCAGTTCACAGGAAGTGAATCTGTGTCCCAAAAACATTTTGACATTTTAGGAAAAAAAGCTTTTTTTAGAGACTTGAAGTGAGAGAGATGAAAATGTCAGTACCACTTTCATGTCAATTTGTTAAATATACGGCTACAATTAGCAGCAGGTTAGCTTAGCTTAGCACAAGGACTGGAAACAGGTACTCTGGCATTGTCCAAAGGTGAATCAACCAGAATCTCTACATTCACTGATTAACATGTTAACTTATTTGTTTAATGTGTTGGCTTTAATAACTGAAGTGTAAACAATTTATGCAGTTTTGTTCCACACTTTTTATTGGCTAAGAGCAGTAGCTTGCTGGTGTTTTCTCAAGTTTTCTATCCACTGCTTTGAATAAAATGGGGATTTTTAATTTTTACACTTCTGTGTTAGTATGGATTAAACAAGATATGTGTAATTATTAAGGTTTAAAAGGTGCAGCATTACGCAGATCCAGGCTAACTCTTTATCCTTCTTTCCAGTCCTATGCTAAACTAAGCTACCTGGCTACTGACTTGTTTCATCAACCTTTTC
>JAUMHL010000009.1:5809649-5861890 GCA_032362345.1 Sandelia bainsii | reverse complement strand
TCTGTGAATCTGACCTTACAGGTGACCTCTGTGTTGTGGTGTTTAGCTGAAGTGTTAAAGGTCAAAGCTGAGCTGTGTCTCTGTGTGACAGCAGTCAGAGTCTCCGTTTTGAAAGCAGTGATGTTTCCTGTGATGTGAGACTTTTTCTCTCCTGTTTTTCTCCACGTCCAGGTGATTTCAGGAACAGATCCAGAGCAGAGACCAGGAGCAGTGCAGGTCAGTGTGGTCTGATGTCCCTCTGTCAGTGAAGGAACTGCCACTGCTGGTTTCTGACTCAGACCTAATAGAAAATGTATCACTCAGTTAAATTTGAGCTAAAAGAATCTGTTACAACTTAAGATCTACATAAGTAAATGTGCAAAAGCATAAGCTCAAAAAATACTTTGAGTAAAAGTACTGTAAACAGAATGTCTCGTTTTACATCAATGAATATGTTATTATTGGATTATGATTAGTGATGCATAAATATGTTCATGACTGCAATCACACAGGAGAATCACAACATCACAGCAAATACACTTGAAAACATATAATATGACTGTTTTAACAGAAGCTCCATACAGTCTCACATGTCACTGTTACATCTGCATATACAGTCAAAGTTGTGTCCTGCACCTTGGGCACCAAAATGGGTAAAGCCGGCTCTGGTTTTGGCAGTGAGTGAAACTTATCTCACATGTAACTGCTGCAGTTCCTACTAGTTGCCACAGAGGCCGACAAATGCTTATTATTACTTTATGTACCCTATCAACACTATTAATACACAAAATATGTTGGTACAGTACAGTCATTAGGAACAACAATGAAAATCTTTACTGAATATATGTATTGTAGTTCTTCATACCTCTAACACTGACAGTTGCCTTTGCAAAGAATGTAAATCCATCTGTCACCTACTGATTCCAACCATTAACTCTGAGCTGATATGATCCAGAATCTGACTCTCTGTGGTCATTGATGATGATGCTGCAGTTTTTCTTACTCACTTCACGCTAATCTAACACCTAGCCACAAATAATTTGCTAAAACATTTAGTTCAATGTACTCACATAGGGCCACACAGTGGTGTAGTGGTTAGCGCTGTTAGCTCACAGCTAGAAGGACCTGGCTGACCACCATTCTGCTGGGATTGGCTCCTTAGACCCTTAACAGAAATAGTGGTTAGGATAATGGATGGGTGGAATGTACTTACATATCATTGTGACATCAGAGATTCGCTTTCTTAATCACATGTTCTGTCCAGAATCTTCTTCTTTCAGAGATGGAGATTCTTTCAGAGAGATGGCCATTCTTTCAGTCATGCTAAACATTTCATAAGTGATTAAAATATACAGCCCAGTTTGGTTAGCCACAGGTTTAGAGCACTAAAAATCTGGTAGGAGCACTTTCACAACATGCATGTGGATGTGTTTTATTCCACATCCAAGTGCTTTCAGGAACAGATCCAGAGCAGAGACCAGGAGCAGTGTAGGTCAGTGTGCTCTGCTGTCCCTTTGTCAGAGGAGACATCAACACTCTGGGCTTCTGACTCAGATCTAATAGTAAAGAGTAAATAGAGAAAGAGAATTAGGAACAGTTAGTCAATGAATGAAACCAGTCTGAAAGTAAAAGAAAATAGTTATCTGCTTTTTAATATTTTCAACATTTAAAATGGGCAATAAGTAGAAGGTAAGGAGAGACATCTGTAGAAGGGTAAAAACGCTACACGGTTGTTGCAGTTCCTTCTGGTCTCCACTAGAGGATGATTATTGTTAAATATTACTTTATGTCTGATTAAAAGACTAGTTCAGGCAAATCACACAAAAATATAAACAATGTCAACAGTTTTTATTTTCTTGACATTACATAGTTCCAATAAAAACAGGTTTCCAGAAAGACCTGTTGATGTTGTGTTTTTTTTTTTTTTTAAATCACAAATCTAAATCCAAAAATCTAAATAAAGGAATTCTATTGACCTCAATTATATTGTGACAGTGTCAGAAATCTCAGTTTGATTTCTCAAAATGCAAATAAAAATTTTTTCCAACTGTTTTAAGAATCCATTCAGCTAACCATCTCTGTGCACATTAAACTGCAGTTAACAACACACATCTTTACTGTGCGTACAGTAATGTAATTGTTGTGGTTGTTGATACCTGTAACAGTCATCTGTCTTCCCATTGTTGTAACCAACAGGTCTTAACTGATATGATCCAGAGTCGGTTGTCTTGAGGTCATTGATGATGATGCTGCAGTTTTTCACAGACAGGTCAGGCTTCAACAGCAATGCTTGTGCTCTAAACCGAGGCTGAATGTTGTCATTATTACTGGAGTTAAGTATCAGTGTGCCAGTGTCAAATGTATCACATTTTTTATTGTGTATCTATATTACATTTGTACTAAATTGTGACACTGTGACACTGAAGATAGCATCATTAGTGGAAAAAACATTATACAACACGGGTTTAGCCTCTGCTGTAATTTTTCCTTCAGTAAGGGTGATGCAGAAGAATCCAGTTTCATTGTCTTTTATACTATATACTTTATGTATATGCCAGTGTAGGCTCAAAAAGTCAGGAGCAAAGCTTGCAGCGATACATTTTAATGCTTGTTCTTGTGCTTGGCATTAGCATTGCTGTGAAACCAGAGATATGCAGATGTATATAGGTACATCATGATGTGGCTCTATGGAGACTCTCTAGCCTGTGGAAAATGAAACTGCTTCTTAGAAGATTTGTAAGTTGAACCAACTGTGAACCAGCACTAACACCAATCCAGAACTAAATTTGTGTTGGTCAAAAAGGGGTATGAGGCGTGAAGGTGTGCATTTTATGAATGGGAACAAGGCTTTGCTGAAGAATGTATAATCAGATGTCTGTACATATTATATGCTACTCTTGTCAAATCAAGTATTATAATAATTATAATTATATAAACTATAATGTTGTAGTCAGCAGTGTTTTGAAGACAATTAAAGCATTTAACATATTTCTTTATCCATAATCTTTTGTAAATAAAAGATAGACAAGTTGTATTTAATGATGAAATACTTTAGGAGTTTTCTACACATACTGTACAACTGACTAAGAGCTACAGCTATACTATCAGCTCTGTGCGGCTGTACATAGGCATGACAGTGCTTTAAGCTAAATACTGAAATCAGCATATCAGCATTCTCACATTGCCAATGCTATCATGATGCTCAGCAGGCAGTGTTTTTAGTTTAGTATATGAGCATAATCACTGTTGCTAATAAGCTGTAAATTCAAACTAGGCTACAGTTGGGGCTGATGTCTTTACTTAAAGGTCAAAGGTCAAGAATATGATCAAAGCATGGAATATATTAAAATTTTGGCCTGGATCCACATAGAGACTCAGAAAAAAAAACACTCAAGCAATGTAGAAATTGTAGTCCAGTCCAGTACTTAATTCCCACCACAGTCAGTTTTATCAGTAAATAACACAGCATCAGGAGCAATTTGTTTTCTATCAATAATCAACTTATTTCCATTTCATGTTGTTTTTATTTTATTTATGTTTGCATGGAACTGAAGACAGATGAATTTGCTTGAGGTGTGAAGACTTTGTTTAAAACAAAAAAAGCAAGCAAACTACATCACTGCAGAAAAACCTACTGTCATTAGGTAACAGTGCTAATTTGCAGAGGGACTGCAAACCCTGATCTAAATTATTGTGTCAATCATACAGTATATGAAAAGGAAATCTCCGTAATGATAATTATGATCACCACAAAATATAGGACATAGAAATTTGCTTCACAACACACTGTGACAAAAGATTAGGTAAGACATATTTGATATTTCTACTTTTTTTTGCAGACAATTAAATAAAAAATAAAACCCTGCATGAGGCTTTATGTAATATATCTGGAGCCATCCACCATTAAGTCAGTAGAACAATGTCTTAACAAAAGGTTAATATTACCCAGAAAAGTTGGTTGACAGTAGCTTTGTTTACATGCACAGAAAACATCATTTATAAAATGTTCAGGTTTGGACTATGTACATAACACTGAAAAAACCTGGTACTTAGTATTATGTATTGTGTACCAATACATTTTCTGGAAGTGCTTATATTTGAAAAAGAAAATGAGTAATCTGTCAAAACTAGCTCATTTATCAGAACAGTTTAATTTTAATGCTTCAGACATGACTTTGGACAGGATAAGACAAAGGTATTAAAGCCAATAAGGATGTAAAAGAAATTTAGCAATGGAAATCATGCAGCAAGTTGTCTGTCACAGCTGTAACTGTAATAGAACTGATGACATAGTGAAAGTGATTCCTTCAGTTGCAGGTAAAAAAATTATTATGGCACATTATCACCAACACTTATGAACATCTGGTAAACAGGATCTCAGGTCTTTCACTTAGAGTTTAAACCTAATTCTATGGTCTGCAGGTGAACAGGATTTACGCTTCTTTTTTTTTTTTTGTCTTGTGTCAGTTTAAGCTTGAACAACACTGGGGTTCTGGAAGAGAGAAATTAATTTGGCTTTTTGTAAACAGCTTTAACTGAAGTACTCCTCACAGTGTACTTCAGTGTAGTGTTAGTGTTTTCATTCTGTCACTGACACCACCGCTGCCAATGCAGCCTTTTGTTGCATCTGATTGTAAAACTAATTAGAAACAGCTCGCAGACAAATGATGCTGCCTTGATTAACCTAATCTATCATTTCAACCACAGTATGATGTTGTTTCATAACATACATTTGTAAAGCCTTCTCTAAATGTAGCATGTGTATCAAAAGTAATTTCAGTCTTCATGAAGGGATGATTGCATATCTCCCACTAGATTTACTTTCCACACGAGCCTCATGTCAAAATTAGTACATGCAGTGTAACAATGTACTGTTTGTCTAGGAAGGGACAATCAGTGAACAATTCAGCTGTTCCAGTTTTTCAGAAATCATTACTTTGCAAATGGACATGATTTACATTGTTAAAAGTGTGTCTGGGAACTGTAAGGTTACTAAACTTCTTTTGAAAGACGAAGAGGCGTATGACTATGACGAAGATGTGGCGTAAAGTTGAAGTAGAGAGAAGTGACAGTGGAAGAATGACAGTGATGGCTTCCTTTATGGTTTAAACACGTATACTCTATACTCCAACATTTTTGAATGAGGAACTCCACTGACTTACTGGCAGGAAGCGAAGTCGTGCGCAGTAGTGTTCAGACTGCAAAAACAGATATGTAATGTCATTTGAGGCTGTAAATTGGTTTTATAAAAATAGCTCTTTGTGATTTCATTGGGGTTTATCTAGACCTGAACCTGGAGACTACAGCATTAAAACAAAAGTAGCGTTAGAAACTAGACGCACAGTGCTTTAAAGACACAGGCATTTACCAGGCAATCTAAAGAGGCAACAGGTTGCATTTTGGGTAACATGCAGTTTACTGGCACTTATCCCATGCTAGAGACTAAAGATATCTGGGCCTCTGCTGCTCCTTCAGGCTTATAGTTATTGATAGGGTGGTCCTTCCTTCTCATTAACCCTAATGGGTAAAAATGTACATTGGAGGTATTAAGCTTTATATCGAGGGTAAGAAGATTATTCCCTGCATGTAAACATAGCATCTGATTTGATGTTGACTAAAGTGCACACTAATTAGAGGTTGGGCACTGTTTTCTAATCTTGTGTTAAGACAGTGTTCAGAGTGAATGAAATTTTAGTTTTCCACTGTGTTTTCAATATAGTTCAGTACTTAAATATGCCTGCTGGCAAAACACTCATGCAGGGTATTTACTGTACATAGTGGCATCCCTTTCCTTATCAATATACATCTCATTAATATATATTATTGACACCATTGTTACCTAGTTAAATTATTAGTGAATTTTGATATTATATCACAGGCTCATCAAAGGTTTTTGAAAAGCACAACCAGCTGGCTAGTCAGCATCACACAACATTTTGTGATTCAAACATCTGATGCAACCTTGCAAAAAAAAAAAAAAAATGCATCGACTTCTCAAGTTAAGTGATGCTCAAACTTCCCCAGAGATCGGTGTCTGTTGATCTTTTCAGCACAATTTGAATACACGCCCACACACACACGCACACACTACAAATACACACATTGTCTAACAAGATAACACTTTGGCTGCTCATGCGTGACAGTGAGTATGTTGTGCTCAGATCAGGCAGAGAGCTAGGCCCCATGCCTAAGGGAGAAGAAAAAGATATAACAGACATGTTGCGTTGACCACGGTGCAGGAAATTCCCAAATAATCTCAACATATTCTACAGTTAACAGTTAACCAACTAAAGTTGGATAGTTGTGACATTTTTGAGAAGAGTACAGTACATTACTTAAATTTACAAAACTTCTTGGTAACCCTTTAGATTACAGCCAGTGAATTACTGTGTAATTAAACTAAACTTACAGGGTGTACAATGGTGTATCTCTACAGTACATACAAATACATACTTGTAGGTACATGGTAACAAGATGAAATAAGGGGCTAACAAGCTCAAAATAAAACCAAAATTAGAAATACTGTAAGTATTTTCTAATTACAGGTTGTCTATTCTATTTGGGCATAAGAAGCATCACTTTAGATTACAGCCAGCATTTGCTGTACTTAGTCTGTAATTACAAGAAACAAGGGAGCATACTTACATAGTATTTACAGAAATAAATGTAGTAATTTGTATTTATATTTTTATTTTGTCCTCAAACATGGAAAACAAACTTGGTCTTGTATACATTATATATGCTCTGAGATGTTGGATTTATAATATTGCATTTGTTTTTTATTTTCGGGGTTTGGAAGTTCTGAAGTTCTGAGGTGAAAAGATAACCCTGTTTTCCACTGCAATGCATGTTCATGATCTACAACACCATTAAAGCATAACTGCAGAATTTTAAAAAGTCAGCTGGATAATATTGTGTGTGTGTCTTTGTGTCTACCTTAAATAATATTTATAAAATATAGTTCATCTCTCTATTAAAATCAATGTATATCCTTATCTACATTTTGCATGTGGATGCAGACCTTTAACTGTGGTTGCTAACATACCTTAAATGAAGAGCCCATTTCTTGAAAAAACTTCAGCCTAAGAGGACTTTCAGATAGACCCTCAAGCCATAGGTGCGTTCAATTGAGACAAGTGGTTGTGCAGTTTGTTTTAGCTGTGCGGTGGAAAATATCAAATTAATGAAGACTATGTGAGGTCTTTGTCGTTGTTGCTGTGGTTCAGCACCATGGACAGTGCTTTGGAAAGCCCCTTCCAAAATGCACCCACAGATTTGAGGATGTTCCCAACTATGTTGGTAAGTAGCTTGTATGATAATTTGGAAATAAAATCTTCACAGAAACACGTTTAGCCATCTTCCACATTTTTCCAGTTTATCTTGTAATATTAGAATATGCACCCCACAGATAAAAATACCTACATTGTAATTTCTGGCTATTTTGCTCCCAAACACTTTTGGTGGCCAGCATTATACACATACCACGTATATTACAGTACATACCACTTTGTTAAAATATACCTACGCTGTGACTTCTTAATAAATTTCTCCAAAATATTGTTTATTAGTATGTAGCATATACGTACCACTTAATATTATAATAGATACCTTGTGGTTAGAAAATACTTCTTACCCAGCTTGTTATTTTCATCTTGTTACCGTAGTCCTGCAAGCATGTATTTGTACACACTAAACAGGTACACCATTGTTACAAAAAAAAGTAGCCTGTAAATTTGGTTCAGTTATATGGAAAGTCTCACAATCTAAAAAGTTACGAACTTCTTAAATTATTATCAAAAGTGATGGTGAAATTTGTTTCATTTATTTGGGGGGGCTACTTAGTCACAGCACACATTATATACAGTTATGTCCAAACAAGATTCTGAGGTGCGTTTCCATCTCCCGCCTCTGTCAGTTATCTTCTTGGGATATAATTTACCAAAGGAAAGAGAAAAGAGGGTCTGCTCTCAATTCACAGACACAAAAAGAAAGATGTCAGAACAAAAAGCACGGTTACTCCTTGCCCTGATGCATCGACTGGCAGCAGACACAATGACAGTTACAGAGACAGATTCAGCGCAAAAGGTGAGACAGATGCAAGCACTCCGATGTCCATCTTTGACAATAATGTCAATGATCACAATAAGCAGCGTGAAGAAAGCAACAAAAACATGGCTGTAGGTTAACATTGTATGTTGTAGAGCCCATGTATTACAACTGAGGCTAAAAATGTAAATAATTTTTTGTACATTGTCCAGTGGGTCATGCTCTGACCCAAAAAGTACGAGGCATATGAAGGGCCATCCGATGGAGGTGGGGCAGCTTGAGAGGGGAGTACTGGCATCAAGGGGGACATTATAAATGACAAAAATGAGAAACAAGGAGTGAAAGTGCAGTGAAATCCAGTAGAAGAAGGGCGGTTATTGTACAGTTTACGGGGCAGAGGATTTGGTGATACAGGGCTGCCACTGTGTCTCGCATAGCCGAGGGATCAGGGAAGGATTGCGATTCATTTGGCTTTGATTTCCGTGTAGTTGCTGCCATCATCCCCCCTCCCTGAGGGACCCTCCCTGGACCTGGCCCCAATAAACTCCAGAGCAGCATAATTCAACTCTTTCCTCTCCTGTCCTGCCATAGAGCCCACAGGTTGATAATCCCCGTCTTCTCCCTGCAGACAGAAGAACCGATCAGCGGCACAAATCACTGGCAAGGTGCCGGTGACACCACAGATGATAGACGAGCGTGACAGACACCATAAAGAAAGGATGTTAGTGATTACTGGTCGACGTACTGACAAGGAGACTGAGATGTTTCCTGTTAGTTTGGCAGTTTGTTAGCAATGAGGCAGCTATGCAGAAGGCAGTTTCGGAAACAAACAGCAGTGTACAGAACACAGAAGCTGAAAAGCGAGGAGATGCATCTGTCACTGAAGCTTGTGCTTTTAATGGCGACTTTTTTTTTTTTTCTTTTAGGAACCTTACCGTAGTCTCCTCTAGAATGGAGTTAAACTTTGAGCCCAACAGCTCTGTCTTAAGCTGTGCAAGAGTTAGGGGAGAGAAAAACAGACAGAAAAATGCAGAGAAGCGATGAAAGCAAGAGAAAACAGTGTTTGGAAAGGTCATGGTTGGAGCAACTAGAATACTAGTGGGAACGATTGTTTCTATTACCTCATTTTCAGAGGTCAAAATGGGGTCTCATCATTTACACCTTGTTGCATTACACAAAACTATAACCCCAACCAATCTGAGAATGGTCATCCAACCCATCGTCCATCATAATCATAATCATTGACATCAGCATGTCTCACCACTTTCTTCCTCAGATTTTGTTTGTCCTTCTTGACTGCGCTGTAGTACAAAGCTGGGTTCTCCAGGACCACGTCCTGCCTAGGGTTGCCATTCTCTCTGGGGGACGGAGTCACATAATCAGACTCGGTCTCGACTGCCACTAACGCGGGGCAACACGCCAAGCCTGGGCATCCATTTTAAAACAAGCTCTGTGAGGTTATGCTGGAGGCCAACTGTGGCTGTGAGTGACGTGGTTATTTAATGGGTTTAGTTGCTGCTGAGCTGACACCCACTTCGAGGGTGATTTGCCAAAAAAAGCTTGCAAATTTTTGGGGCCCAAATATGCCTTGAGGCTAAAATAAAGAACATTGGTTAAGAGGGCTACCTGGGTTTCATTCAGCACAGCAGGTCAAGGATTTAGAAGCAGGGTCAGAGGAAAAAATAGTGCCTGCAAAATATAAGGTTAGTCTAGCTTACTAACCCACTCCACAAGGCAGCCAGTGTGGATCTCCAAGGATTTCAACAGGGAATTGTCATTGCAAATAAACTGAAATTGCTCTGGAGATTCTACTATTCTCATGTCCACATCAATCCCACATTCACTCATACTCAAAGTGCATCAGTGTTTTAGAATGGATGACAAGGCTTAAGTGTTTCCTCAGATTTCAGAAAATGCTTAGTGAGGAAAATGACTACTTCTGCCTTGCATTGACCTGTCCATTAGTTTGGCATGCATACTCACTTCTTGTTATTGTGGCCAACATATCTCACTGCTGCAATGATGAAGGCTATGACCGCCACTCCTCCAATGGTGCCAACTATAACTGCCATCATATACTTTTCTGAAAGTAAAGGTGATCAAAATGAAAAATGAGGGCAAGCAACTTATTGATTTAAGATTTGAACTTCACATAAAAAAGCTGCACTCCTTGACAACATGTTATATAAAGTATATATATACTGTATATGGTTATAAGACAATGTACATAAAACACCATATCAGGGGGAAAAACTTTCTAATGAAGAAGAGGAAGAAAATAAATCTAACTTTTCGCAATAAAAAAAAACATTTTAAATCATTGTCGACTTAATTACAGCATGGTTGCATCAGTTTATGGAGATAAGCTGTTTGCACAGACAATAAAGAGATAACACATGAGGAAAAGATGAGGATGAGGGAAAAATAAATGTCTTATTCCAGTATTGTTTCCTAAATACATCATGCATAATATCAAATTTAAAGAATAAGGCTACTATAAATATGTGTATACATATAGAATATACTGAAATGAGTTAGTCCATGCACTCAAGGAATTAAGAAAAGCACAACAGTTTTTTTTTGCCATTCTTTTGTAAAGTAATTTTTTGCAACCATAACTTGTCTCCAGAATCAGACACTGTTGATGTTATAAAATGTATGACTGAAATTTGGGACCAATCCAAAAAAAAAAAAAAGTTGCATGCATTGCGAGAACTTGTACATCATAGCCTCTCTTTCCTGTTGGAACTTATGGTATTTCTCTGCACAATGCCAAGCCCTGTTAATCTGTGAATACTCAGAATTCTCTACTCTGTCTGTGGCACACCGTTCCTGCTTCAGCTGTAAACCCTTAAATATATGGTTTCATTTTTTGACAAAGAAGGAGGAAATGTGCATTTATGGAAAATATCACCCAGTGCAACATTGTGACTGATGCATTTTGACATGTTTTGGTCAACAGTATAGGTCACTGGCACAGAGGAATCTGTAGTATTTGCTACACGGACATTACAAGTTAGTAGAACTGATTGATTGTTGGTTTCAGTCTTTTTGTGGGATTTGGTGACAATAAGAAAATTGTCAACTTTATAATGATGTCATATTGATTTAAATATGGTTACAGTAGACAACACATATATGTATTTCAGAAGATGACAAAGAAGCAGACCAGTAGATTTCTACTCACTCTCCTGCTGTAGCTCCAGAAGTACATTCTCTCTTCCGTACATGTTGGAGATGCTGCAGTGGACATTGACGGCAGGGCCACCGTTTTCAGCCCGCTCACCTTTCTCACGCAGCTTGATCATGCCTGTGGAGGTGTGTCCATCTGTGTGCGTGTAGAAGTTGTACCGGCCATCTGTTTCATTGATGGTAATGTTCAGGTCAGGCAGGTAGAACTCAATGGTGGGTTCAGGGTTCCCTGTGGCCATGCAGACACATTGGACCCCCTCCCTCACCACTGTGCATTTTGACTCCTCCAGAAGCACTGGGGCATCTATTGAAGGAGGCAGTACAGTGAAGAGTTGCAGTAACAGCTGTGTAGAATGCAAAACGTTTGTTTTCCAAAGTAATGCTTCACATTCTGGCTTGGAAAAGCATTAGTGCTCATGACAAACACAACTTTTGTCAGACAAATGGCATAAAATTATTCTTTTAAGATTTGATTAAAACTCAATTTACTCAATGGAATCATGTCAAATTAAGATCATTATGTTTAATAAATGCTCAAAACTGCATATTTTAAGTGCCCTACACCCTAGACACTCACACTCAACAGTGATGTTGAGGGAGCTGCTGGCTCTGCCATGCTCGTTCTCAGCCAGGCAGCGGTACTGTCCATCTCCCTGCGGTGTGATTTCTGTGATGTCCAGCACTGACAGCTCATCAGCAGTGATAGTCCCTACAAGCTCCCCATCTTTCAGCCAGGTGAGGGTGGGGGCTGGGCTGCCCTGGGTGCTGCAGTGCAGGGCCAGTGTGGTGCCCTCTAGTACTGTCATGGAGTCATTGACCTGGGGCTCACGTGGAGGGTCTGCAACACAAAGAAGAGAAATTGAGTTTTGTTTTTTATTATTTAGATTTGAATAAACAGTGCTATTCTTTTATTGAAAGAGACAACATTTCTTAAATTGTCAATAACTGATTTTTTTTCAATGGTGTAACAGCCCTCATACTGTAGGACTTCCTATTCTGCTCTCCAGTGATTTTGTTTACTCTTTTAAGCTGATATGGCAAACGTGTTAGCCAACAGTTTCACATTCAGCAGTTATACAACATTATTATCATTTGAAGTTGGGATTTCATTTTCTTTTGATTTACTTTTTTAATTTCTACCATGGATCTGGGACACAGCTCTGGTCATTGCCCAGTGCATTTCTTTATTGTTCTGCCACTGCATCCTAACGGCTCTGAATCTAAGCAGCACATCTTGCTTTATTGGTAAAACAAAGAGAGTTAAAAAAAAATACTCAGCACATGTATCAACAGCAGAAAAGGGTATTCAAGTCCAGGAGGGATTTGAGAAGATACTACCAGTATTTTAAGTCTTGGCAAGTGCAACCACTGTGAATTCAGCTGCTGTCCCGTGCACAATAGCAGGGCTAATTGTACACAAATTGTAAATTTGACAATCAAGATTTTTAGACTTATTGTTTTGATGGGAAACTTTAAGCTAGTTAAAACACACTCATTTTAAATCATTAAAGTAATCTAAACAACCAAATGCAAACAAAGTGATATTCTTATTCCCTACAATATACTAATTGTACACAGTATGTACTGTGTACTGGAACACAACTTCTGTCTCAGACTTACATTTTACAGCCAGGTACAGTGAAGTGTTCATGGTTCCATAACCATTACCCCCGACACAGGTGTAAATGCCCTCCTGTGCAGGCGTCACATCGTTCAGAGAGAGTGAGATGTTGGATGCTGTGTCCCACAGAACCTCCTCTTCTCCAAACATCCAGGAGATCCTGGAAGGAGGGTTACTGTCCACCTCACAGTGCAACATCACAGAGCTGCCCTCCATCACCTCTGAGGACACATTCACCCACACAGAGCGTGGAGCATCTGTCAGGAAGCAAAATTGACAATTTAATTTACATGGTATCCAGACACCATTCAATAACGGCCTCTTAACAATAAGTCAATCTTTTTTGCTGATATAGATTGTACAATCCATAAAGGTTGAACAGGCTACAGTCTCTACCCTGTTCAACTACTTTAGAGATTGACAAATGAATGAAAGGGAACGTGCAGATTAGTTTTTCACCCTGGCCACATAGATTTATTTTTTAAAGCTGAGGTGAGGTGCTTTTTAACTTACATTTTATGTCTAGAGAGATTAATCTCTCATAGACCAGTGTGGTGTTGGGGTAGTACACCCTGCAGCCCAGGAGCTGTCCATTGTGCATGGGTCTGGGTGTAAAGGTCAGTGTGCTGGAGAGTACTGCTGTGTTGCTCTCTTCCAGGTAGTCAGAGGCGAACTCTGGGTCAGGCAGGTAGTCTGTGTACATCCACTGGATCTCTGGAGTCATGTCGGGGCAGTTGTCAGGAGCATAACATGTCAACTCAAGACTCTCATCACTGACAATCTCCTCTGGGACATCAATGTTAGGTTGATCTGGTGGACAAAACATAGACATAACTGGATTCCTTCCAAGAATTATACTTTATTTGTAAAGCAGCAATTTCTGTTCATGCAGGGATGCTAGTCAAAGGTAATCCAAACTAGAACAAAGATTATCAATTGAGTAATATTCAATCATATGCAGCTGTAACCTTAAAAATGAAAAACAACAACATAAAATAACAATGAATGGAAATGACAAAGAATAAAAACAAAAAGCAAGCAAAATTAATTAACTTCCTTATAAACAGCACACTAGGTTCACAGTGCATAATGTGTATTGCATATTCTTCTTTACATAGTGATTAGGTTCTTCAAAATCTGGTTATTAATTATATAAGATATTAAAGCTGAAAAATAGATAAAAGAAGGGTGACCGCTGCTTACTTGGTCTTGTAAAAAATGCCTCTTGTTAATGCAGATTCCACTCGCATCTTTGACTTACCGAGAACTTTGAGCTCAGCAAAGTCTGGGAACGTATACATGTTGGCTCCACCGAGGTCTGCGCGAAAGTAATATCTCCCTGAGTGCTCTGTACCGATGTTGTTGATGAGCAGAGTGCAGTTCCTCTGGTGCAGGTCACCCAGCAGCTTTGTTCGACCCTTGTAACTCTCATGTACAACATCTGTGCGTGATTTGAAGACTACAGGAGGGAAAAGTTGAGGGTAGGGCTGGCCAAAATACCAGACACCGTGAATGCCACGGTACGGCCTGATACCAGACGGATACATAAAGGTGCACGGGATGACCACACAGGAGTTTGTCATGGCTGAGATGTCCCGAGGTACCCAAACATTCCACTGGCAACTGGCATCTGAGTATCAGAGACAGACGTTGAGTCAACTATGATACAAGATCACTGCATGTGTCATGAAAGTGGAAGCTATAATAGAGGAATATATCAAACAAGGGAGAGAAGCAGGAATTTATTACCATTGATGATCAACAGCAGTGGTAAGAGTAACTCCAAACACCACATGGTCTCTTCTCAGCGTTTGACCATAGAACTCTGGAACATATAACAGCCTGTCAGTTGCAGCACATGCATCATCAAGAGAAAAAAAAAAGATCTAATGTGTTGTTGCAGCATTGGGAGTGCTGAATGATTCATCTACCTCTTAGAATTACACAAATATTTTAAATGTTTCTGAGACTCTGAGCACACACAGTTTATGCATGCAATCCTGTGAGGCACTTCACATAAAATGTTCCAAGAAAACCCATTCCATTTGTCTGCACACTGAATATATATATTTAAAAAAACACCTGAAAAGCTATAACAAAGCTTCAAACCTTAAGGTGATGCATTTTGTGAGTTTAAAATGATGTTGCTGAATCTTCTCTGCCTACTGAGGGAAAAATACTCCCTCATCAGAGGTCACAAAATGACATTTGTGTTAGGAGATGTTTGCATTATAATAATGATGTTTTATTAAGCATTTACAAAATTAAATAGTTGCATTGTTAACAATGTGTTGTGCCAGCATTCATTTTTTGCATAGTAGTTCATTTCATATTCCAAATAATCAAAACCAAAACTGATATAGCATTGCAGCACTAACACAAAAAACATATTTATCTAAAAAAAAACATACAGTGTTTTCTTCCAGATAACCTCACAGCGTTCTTATTATTGGGAGAAAAAGAAATTATATTCAGCTGGAAAGAAGAATTTCACCTAATATTCCATTTAAAAAAAAACGAGAGGCACATTGTTTCCATACAATACGGTAACAATGTGGTGATTATACAATACCAACACGTATAGTGTATTTGGCCCAAGTGACAGAAGTGAATTTCACTGTTAGAGATGAACAAAGCAATAAGATGTAAAATATGATTTTAAGCTACTATTCAAAGTAGAGACCTGCATTGAGTTTCTCAGGGGAAAAGACTCAATCTATAAAAAAGAGGAATTTGTCACCCAGAAGCTAATTTGAACTATTTTCAAACATTATCTTTCTGTCTTTTGTCTTCTGTCTGTTAGCATTTGCTAGTTGTGCTGGAGATACAAACAGAGAATGAATAAAATCAAAGATTTTATCAAATCAAAATTTCATTTTCAATCTTGTTACAGAAATTGTTCAGTGAACGTGTTTTATTCAAAGCAACAAAAACAATTATTCATACCTTGGTGCTTATGTTTGGTTGGTGTGTGAGTTGTATGAAAAGATCTTAAAAACTGAACTTTTAAAAGGGATTTAAAAAATTCCTTGTAAAGCAAAAAGTATTATATTGTCGTTTATCTGTCATATTAGGACAGGAATTTATGTTTTTCCTTCCAAAATATGTATTTTACTTGCAGTTTTACAGGATTTGTTGCTCATTTACGGAATAAAATTCAGAAACACAAGAAATTGGAATTTTCAAATATTATTTTGAATAAGAAATATGATTGTACCTTATTGGTTTATCTTATTGGTTAATGTTTTTTAGTTAAAATTCATCTTGATAATGAATATAAACATCCATTTCACTTTCACATGACACTAATTTATTCCATTATGCTTCATAAATAAATTTGATTATTGTCAGTGCTTTTTACCCAGTTAGGCATGATTGATTAGGAGATTTTCACTTCCAATTAAATCACCTATGTAAATAATACTTATGTCATGATATATCTTGGTCTTTAATCAGGCCTCTAAATCCATCCTAGAGTCTGCACATCAAGTCAAGTGCCCACATTTATTTGCCTATTGACTGACTTCAGTGTTTCATTAAACAAAATTTAAAAGCCCTACATTTAATCAAATATTTATATCCCACAGGATACAAAATCAGTAAAGGGTTAAAATACTGTGACTTGTAAATGTGACTTTAAAATTTACCTTGAAATGCTGATGGTTTGAAAGAGCTCTGTAGCAGCTCCACTAGAGGGTGCTCAGTCACACCCAGACAGCTCGACAGCTCGACAGCTGCCTTCTCTGAAAGAAAAAAAAGAACAAAAAACTCGTGACATCAGCATCATCAGGCAGTGACATCACTCACAGGCCCCTCACTCATGCACAGAGCCATAGTAAGTCACACAAAGTCAGCGTCAGTCAGCACCAGCTTGCCCCCCATCAGTAGTCACTCATTATGGTTGTCATACATAATCATGTATCCAGTGAATGACTCTCTTCACTGTTGACTGAGCTCTGACACAAAGCAGAAGTGCAGTCACCACACATCATATTACCCTTAGACTACTGATATGATCTGGCTGTTCTGTATTAAACAGATGCTGCTGCATAATCCATTCACTAAGAAAATTTGCACAGTGTTACTACAGAGGGACATTAACCATTCAGTCAGAATGTCTTTCCAGAAATTCTGCTACAGAAATTATGATTCAAGATTCAAAAATGACTAATTAGATTAGTCTTTACAATATAGCTTTGTTCAGAGAGAAAACTTAAACACAAAAGAGCTCTAATTTTGGATTTAAATACAAATTTTCATTTAATCTATTATGGATATCAACCTAAATGACTACTATATATTAGCCCTTCTCACATTTACAATCAAACAGTAACCAAAACATCACTAATTCTCTGAAATACTCTATGTAACTGTGTCAGTCATTTTATGAGTAGAGAGCAGTTTCTTTGTCCCTCCATGGGCACAGGAAATAAATATAAAGGGTGAAAAAAACAGTTCAGAGTTTGACTATAAGCTGCGGACTGATGCTTTCCTGCTTTCTCACTACAATATTTTGCCTCAATACAAAATATATCAATATGTAAAATAAGCAAGGTTGTGTCTCTAACAATGTTAACTGGCAATTACAGCAGCATTAATTGCTGCCTAATAATGTTGATAGTCTAATGTAATAGTCTAAATAAAATGTATACTAATATCATGATGACTGTTACTTTGGATGTAGAATTAATATATGCAGAAGTAGAAGCAGAAGATTTAGCCTCATGCTGCAGCAGCCGGTGTGTGCAGATGGCAGGCCTAAGAGTGGATTATGTTATAGAGCTTCGTGATTAACACATCCCAACATCCCCCGGATAATCCATGACCAATATTAGCCTTGTTGATGGAGAGAAGTTAAAAAAATTCTGTTCGTTTGACATCAGAAGTGGCCATCATGCTGCTTATCATAAAGTCAAGTTATTTATATTTTAAGCTCACTTGTCTCATAGCTCACTTTCACTTTCTGCTTTGCCTCCCACTTTTAAAACAGCAATAAGTGGCCAATTGGTGGATAAGGACCGAAGTTGTGACCACAAACAGTTGCTAAATTACATATGCAAGAGTCACGTGTAATTTTTCTGGTCAGCTGGTGAAATAAAGTCCAATACTGTCTTTCTTGTAGCTCTGACTCCGGTTTCTACCAAGTCTCGAAGGAAATATCTGGGTCCACTATGCTCTATGCTCTACTATGCACTAAGCTCTGAACAGTTAGTTGCTTATACTTGCCGTTGCCATTTGTTGCTGAGACGGTAGTGTACAGTAGATTTCTAGAGCTTCTTTGCTAAAAATTATTTCAAATGTAGTCTCTCACATTGTCATTGATACATTGTTATTATAAAAATAGCAACTATATCCACTTTAAAAATAAATCTCAGATTGAAAAGGGTCAAATCTTGAGATGTCTTAGCCCATAATGTCACACTGCTGGTAATGACAATCCTAACTTTTGGTCAGTGTTGCGTCAAGCTCCACCATCTGCGCTGCAACAAAAGGCCACAAGCTGAGCAAGTGCGTCTAGGTAGGGAGGCTGTGCATCAGCAACGGCAGGAGAGAATAGAGCCGAGCAGCCAGGCAGGGCCACTGACATCACCAGCGACCCCATCAACAACAGCCTCATTGATGGGGCAGACAAACGGCTGGCACAGAGCACAGAGCATACGTGTGCACAATTACACAAGTGACACACACGCAAAACACTTGCCTCATACCAGCCTCAGCGCCAGTCTCCTGCTCCCTCTAGGTCCTGACTTCTTCTTTCAGTTGTTTTTGTCCTCCCTGAGTTGGTCGTCTTGCTCTGAATTCTAGGTTCTGTGGGAAAGTATAGAAAAGGGAGATAAAGAGAGATGTGAGAAGGAGACAAGGAGAAGGGGAAGAGAGGGAATCTGTATGAGCTCTGGTTTACACGTGTCGTGGGTAGCCCTGAATATGCGTTCAGGCATTTCTGGAGCTGTTCTTTGGCCCACTCAGCATTCCTTTACTCTGTTTGACCATTTCCTTGAGCCTTGATCATACTTTCCACTGAGGTCAAAGCAAAATATGCTGAACTCTTTTCAAGCTAGAAGTGCCTAAGACATAAGCGCAAAAGCTGTGCGGAGAAGGAACGATCTCACTTTGAGTAAGGCTGTGTTAGAGCAACATATGGACAGTGGGAGGAACACAGAACTTGTGAGATGAATACGTTTATGTAAATGACAGATTTACATTACTTTGATAGAGATTTTGATCTTAGAAAGATTCATTTGTTCGAAATCAGGACTAAAAAGAGCCTAAATCACACAATTAGACTGAAGGAAGTGTTTGCATCTGGTGCCACAGCTGAATAATTTGAATTTCAGAAATGAAAAAAAGGCTTCAGGGAATGATCATTGATCTTATGCAGATGCAATACTTTCCCTGGTGAGGAATGTATGTAGGCGCGGGGCATGAGCATGGATCCACTCATAGGACCACTTAGTTTACATTTTAAAGTAACAAAGGCAACTTGTCTCTCCAAGTGGTATTTGTTCTCTACCCTTCATTGTTATATGTAGGGTGAGTCACTGTATCCAAAAGCCGTTAGGCCATCGGCCAAGTGATGGCATCAGCTCAGCAATGGTTAACCTCAAGGGAATCCCTCAGAAAACTGTCTAGAGATGAGCTGAAGAAGAGAAGCATTGACAGTGTGTACAAACGAATGTGTGGCATGCCATAACCCGCCCCATCATGAAACATAAGGCATGCCAAAACACTACTCAGTGTGGGTGTGCAGCTATGTGACCTTCCTCTGCATCCCCTCTGTGCTGGTTGTAAGCTCAGTCTGCCCCACTGTCCTGCTGGGACTGCAGTCACTGTACTCATAGTATATGTGCTTTAAATGTGTGAGTGTGAGCATCTTAACAAAATGACTTTTTTTAAATCTCAAAGAAAAAAGGACTTTAACAATGCTTTAAAAATAAAATATTTTCTGCAAATGAAATGACAGTAAAAACTTTGACTATAAACCAAAAGATAAATAACTCAGCTCAGAACTGAAAATAATGTAATCTAAATACACAAGTGCATGTTCTTCTTCACCTGATCTTTTTACTGCCTTGTGCAGCTCGTCCTCTTCCAATATCTCAAGTAATCATACAATCAACATAATTAGTTATTCCACATCACGCTTCAGGGATACAGATGCTACCTGAACAATCATCTCTGCTAAATCAGGCCATGACACCTTTTATGAGTCATTTTACATTACAAACAACACACACAAACACAAACCAAAAGGCTCGCACAGTCAACCGTGCCAAGAAGAACATTTTCATTGTGAATATCATCTGTGGCTCGTGCACAAAAGCTTTGCCATGCCTCTTGGATGGGGAGGCAAAGAATGGGAACCTTGTATGCAGAACACTGCCCATTGTGTGAGGAAGAAACTGGAGGAATTTTTCCGGAACAGGCCTGCTCACAGCTTGCACTTTGCTGTTTGCCTATGACGCGCGTTTGTCCACCACAAGCTAAGGCCCCCACTAAAATACTCAGAGGAGCAGATGGTCTTAAAACATGACTGCTCCCCCTCCTACACATGGTGCACTGAGCTGAGATATGCCCAGTGCACCACACACACACTAATATGAACACGAACACACACACACACACACACAAGATACAAACATAAACACGAAGATATGCCAACATCCAGTCACACAGTCTGTCCACTGTACTGCAGCGAGTGCTGGCATAAAAACAAGACTGAGACTGGACTTTGAGGTTGCTGCTCGCCTTGCTTACACTTAATGCTCTGGAGTGTATGTAGTACCTGTTATCTTACTCATAATGTATTTTAGTGTTTTAGGATTCTTTTTATCTACTGTACTATATGCATCTGTTTTGTAGTTAATATTGCCGCTGTGCATTTTTATTGAAAGTTTGTTGGAGTTTTCTATGTCAGAAGACACGAAACCACAGAAGATCACACCATGAGTATATTGGTATTTGAATGTCTGTGGATGTGTGTCACAATGACGACGCCAGTTTTTATTTATGCAACATATATTTCTTACTTTTCCATTGTAAGAATTTAGCTGGCACATAGTTATTTCCTGTTTGGTTCAGCATATATTTATCATCTCTAGATAGCAGATGGAGAGAGAGATAGCTTAACTGTACAACCAGATCTAAACTGACTTGAGCTCATGAACTGAGCATGACAATAGAGTGAGTTTCAGGTCACCAACATAACAAGTACATGTAGCTTATTTCCATCTCTCTACCTGGCAAACCTGGTGACTCTGGCAATCCCCAGCCCAGTTGGCAGATGGTGAGCCACAGGCCTTTTCTCTCATTAGAGCTCTCTCCCTTCCGCTCTGAACAAAAGGGGGCGACAAACAGAGCTATCACCTGTTCAGCCTCAAAGAGTAATAAAGTGTGACCCTATCCAAATGCTCCCTAAATCAAGAAAGTGAGTATAAATCTGCAGCTTCTGTTCTTCTACTACCACTGGTCTGATTTGGGTGAAATCTGGTAAGATGATACATCTTTGCCCTAGAGAAAAAAGGTGTGATAAGAGGTCAAAATGATGGTTTTGATTTTACATAACAAGCAATTATAGTTTCAACCAAAAAATAAATCTGTAAATCTTACACTGATCTTAAACAAAGTCTGGTTTGAGAAACTTGTTACACGGGTTCATCGATTCTTACAAAACACATGAACTGGCCTAATGGGGAAACTATAACTAAAGGTCAAAATCTGAAACTCAAATGTAACACCATTGATTTTCCACTGTGATCCTGTTCAAAATTCACTAGCTGGGCCATAATTAAGAATAAATACTACACCGCTCCACCATTACTGTGAATTTTATGAAAAACATGTTTTTTTCCATTGCAATAAAAATGTATGGTTTCACATTTTTCTTCTTAAAACTTTTGCAGTTTCCTGCAACACAGGAAACACTGTGGCCTCTGGTCAAAACATATCTTTCACTCAATTAAATAATGTAGATCACTGTTAAATTACTTGTAAAACGTTTATCTGTGTAATCAGAGGCTCTTCTACCTGGCACTGAATGTCTGTTTGGATGTGGTAATACACTCTGGCAATTACAGGAATGGCTCAGCGCTAATGGCACAGGCAGCAAAATCTGTCCAGTAATAATTGGCTGGGCTTTTAGCAGCTCCCAATAACATCAAATAACAAGCACACCCAGAAAACCACTCACTCACTGTTTGTGCACACTTACACATCATCACAAAAATGTCCACACACACACTTATTCATTGCCAACTCAGCTGTGACTCATCCAACTGTCAACTGCTTTTTCATTCACTCACTCATCGGCTCATCTATGAACACCCAAGCAAACAAGCAAAAACTCACCCTGACTGTAGGTTTTTGACATTAAAGAACAAAAATAACAAAAGGGAATCACAAAAAATGCTTAAAAGCTATTGGTAATCATTTTTGGTTTCAGTTAGATTAGTTCCTCCCTTTGTTCTGCCTTGTCCACATCCCTTTGCATCCACAGGTTTCCAGTCACATAAGAAAAAGACAAAGCAGAAAATAACTGGTGCCTCTCACCTGTGTAGGTGACTGTGGCCTCCCTCCAAGCATTCAAGAGCTTCCGTACGAGTAGTGCAAGCAGCCTTCCTTCTGACACTCACATGCAAAGCGTCATACCAGCCCGTCGCCAGCAAGACCTCTCGCCACTCTCTGTACCAAGCCCCAACAGTGGGGAATAAACTACCCTCCCCAGTGCCACCACCATCATCACCGTCACCCCTCCCATATGAAAATCAGTTCCTTAGTGTAGCAGCATTGTTCTGAGACTTCGCCATTCAGCCATTCATAAATATACACTGGCCTACAAAGGGCCACACTGTTTCCCCTCAACCCAACAAATATGGGTACGGCTTTGAGCTCCGAGGCCTTTCTTTCCAACACGGCTGGTTGGTTTACACTGGATAACTGAGCATATTTGATCATTTTTGATTAATAGAGTGCACATCCACATTTTTTTGCTTGTTTTGAGGACAATGTAACAAAAGACAAGAAGTGAGAGGGGAAGGTGGTGATGAGGATGATATAACATGATGAAAAGAGAGATAGATTAAAAGAGTGAGGAGGTTTAAAGCTTCTGTTAATGTTTTACTTAGATCTGTCAAGAACAGTGTTTTTGCAGGTTTTACCCCAGTGACAACAAATCTGCTGCACAGAACATGATGTAGTGATTAATATTTTGAGATGTGTTTTGCCTCTTTCCAGCCACTGGATTCCAATTATTTTCTGACACTAAACCAACTAGCAAAAAGTTATTTGCAAAAAGTGATCCATCATAATTGTTTTCGTAAATGCAATTAAAAGTGTAACTTTATTTCAAATACACTTAATCAGTTACACCCCTACGATCCAATGCCATCTCATACACCTTTTCTTACCATCATAATCGTTAATTCAATAACATGCTATAGCACTGAGGTAACAGTTATGTGTTGAGCTGAACTGCAATATATCAAGAAGTGTTTTCTGCCCCTCTAATATTTCGGAGAATTAAAAATTAGTAACATGTGCAATGTAGTTTAGTGACACTAACACTAATGCTAACCTTACCTGAGTAATGTCAACATAAACTAAGCATTATATTATTGTTATATATTATTACATTATATTTGTGGGAGCAGTTTTGTATTTAAGTGCTGTAGATACTACTTCATAAAGTTGTCACTGAATGTATGAACTGCATTATAAAGGAGTAACAGAGCTTTAACATGAAATTATTATCAGTCTCAACAGGTCTTAACAGGTCGATTTTCACAACGGATGTACAAAAATATAAATGGATTGTGGAAGAGACATAATGTAAAGTAAAGTATATACAGATGAGCCTACGAACATACCTACAGCTATACTCTAATATGGCTATTGATAAAATCAGTACCATACCAATACTCAGCATTTCATAAAGGATTAGATATACACAATTAAAGTTGTATAACTGACTAGGTTGAATTACACTGATCAACAGAACTTTCTCAGTCATAATCACTACTTAGATGCAGACATGAGCAGTATTTACTCAGAAACAGTACAAGTACAGGAATTCCCATACTACATGAATGATATCATTATCGAAAAGTCCCTAGTGTTTATAAAATGGCAGTTTATTAAACACGGGCGTTTTTATTATTGTCTCTGTTTCGATTAGTTCAAAAGTCATAATTAGAAAAGTTGCACATAAATCCACTTAAAATATTTATTTTAAATCTAGTTTCCTGCTGCCTTAATAATGCATTTGAACTTTGTAATTAATTACTACAGTAGGCAACTGGGCTTTATGACATTAGTATAAAGCTTGCACTGGTGTTGTGATTGAAGACACTACACACTCCTCCTTAATGTCTTTTGAATAAACCACACAGTGATCTGACGTCACTCCACTTTGCTACTTTGCCCCTTCTCATAATCATAAAGAGGTAATATGGTTAATTTAATGTATAATATTATTGTGTTTCTACTGGTGGGGTTTGACTAAAATCTGTTTTAAAGTTATAATTACAACTTCACCACATAGTCACTTGTCATTTTAAGGCAGCTGGATATTAAATTGGGAAATATGCCTGTACACTGTTGGCTGCTAACCTGCCAACCCCATCTTTCCTACTACTACCATTAATAAAAACACAACACATTAATAAGGTTAAATGTGGCATTAATAAGTGTTAACACTATTACATGGTGGCCGTATCATGAAACACCAAGGCTTGTTAACACACCCCCTCCCTCCTCCTGACACAGTAGCCATTGTCTCTCGAGGCCTTCTGGGACAGAACAGCTCAGCTTGAGCCTGACACCGCACAACACTGGGAAGTCGATGTGCACAGATAATAGTCTTTTAATCACAACAATCCTCTTTTCTCTTCCCCTGCCCATTTGTCTTTTTCAACCTTTCTCTTACAGTCGTAACTCGAATTCGACCAGCCACAGTGAGTTTGTGAGCTATGGATTTTGTGATGGATGTTGAAGCATGGAATGATGGGTGCATATAGAAGGGAACATTGGAAAAAAACAATGTTATTAAATCTATTCAAATTTTTTAATCAATTGAAAACATCTCTGTTAAACTCAAACACCTCAAGTATTAATTTACAAATTAATTATATAGCCTGTCCCTGGATTAATGGATATTAATGGCTTTTGATATCATTAACTGACTAATAAAATTAAACGCCAGCCAAGTTTTGCAACTTACAATATATCAATACTCACACGCACACTGTGCATGTGTGCAGGGGGGAGAAAATAGGCAATATGTGTTCTTGCTTCATTCTTGTGTGTGTGTGTCGAAACACATGCCCGGTTGGACAAAATATTGTGGGAATAAGTTAATTTCAAATTACTGGATTAAAAGCAGTACTACAATCTGCAGTACTCAAACCCACAAACAGATTTGGCTTTTTGTTTAGAAACAGTGCTGGATGTAAAGCATACATCAGAATCCAGGTGGTGTAAACACACAGTATCATGTTTTTACAGTATCATGATGTAGATGTGGAGGGTTGTGTGGGGAGAGATGGTGTGTGGGTGGGTGTGGGGGTAGTTGGGATTGTACTGGACAGAGACGGGTGACAGAACAACACGCTGAGAATGGATCCATTGTCCCTATGTTCACTTTCCTGGATAGCACCAATGGTTGGCTGCCATTTGCAAGCAGTTTAAACAGTTTGAGTAACTCTAAGTTGTTCAACTTATGAGATGTTTACCTAAATCATCTTATACTGGGGCATTTATTTGATGCATTTATTCCTCCCTGACATAGCAGAACAAGGCGATTGTCGCAATCTAGAAGAATTTAGTCAAGTTCACTTGCCATTTATTTCCTATCACAAATCATATTGCTTCCTTATTACGTTTAGTGAATTTCAAATGGAGCTAACAGCAAATCACTCAAATTATATCACTGTGACATCCAGAGGGCTTTCTCAAGCCCTCTGGAATGGAGGGTGAAACGTCTTCAAGGAACTAAAACAAGTCCAGTTGCCACTGAATAACCTTTTTTTGGGTTAGTCATGGAAACTTGTACTGGATGTGCAGAAAAAGAGCAGCAATGAGGGTAGAGAGCAATGTGCCTGCTACTCAGGTATTTAAATTCAAAGTTTTTTGGGTTTTTTTCCTAAATTAAAAAATATATATATAAATAAATAAAGGAGAAATGTGTTTAGTTCCAATAATACCAAAGTTAACTAATTTAACTTGGGTTCTTCCCAACTACCAAATTAGAGAATCAATAAAACATTTGCTATTTATTTCGTATCACAAATCATATTGCTTCCTTATAACGTTTAGTGAATTTCAAATGGAGCTAACAGCAAATCATTCAAATAATATCACTGTGAGATTGTTATATTTCTGACCCTATTCAAGTCTTTTTATCCACAGATCGGACATGCTGAATCCCTGTGTCACATGGGACTTTTATTCCCAAAGGTGCAACTAATCTCACATTTGTCCTACTTGGCCCAAGTTCCCATATTGAGCTCCAACTGTCATTGTGTGACTTGGATTTGAAGTGCGTTTAATATGTAGGTCATTTTGTGTTGTTGCAAGTCTCATTAGGAGATAATTATTTCTAGGCATTTTCCATTCTAGAGAGCTTGAGATTACTATTGTCTTTCTTGAACAAAAAGTGCAATACCAATCTCTGACCTATCATTATGTGCTCAAACATTTTATAGTAGTGTCACATTTAAGCCTTAATGAATCTGTTAAACCGTGTTGTCCAGCTGACAGATTACTGTCAAACAGTGCTTTTCTCCAACCTACTGTTTGATTGTTGTTCCTCAAGCATCTCTCTCTCTACTCTCTCAGCCTCTCTGAGATGGACCATAAGCCATCCTGGGACCTCTCTCTCTACCCTGGTTTTAGATGCTTAATTCCAGATGTTGAACTGTAGATCTTCATCGTACACAAGTCCCAGCACTATTCTTGCCTCGTTTGTGTTCACATTGTCCTGATCGCTCTGTGTCTGTTTTGATCTATATTTTTCATCATGACTGTCCATAACGCATACCTACTGTGCTGCTTTATTCTCTCTGTTGGCCATACTAGAAGAGGATTCCTCCCCCTGATTTAAATTTTTCTAATAAATAGTGTGGGGTGGGGAGGTTCCTCATACAGTTCAAAGGTGATGAGGACAGAGGGTGTCATTTGCTGGACATACTATAAATCCCTGCAAATGTGTGATGTTGAGCTATAAAAATAAAACGCTAATCGACTAAATGGTTGGAAAACAGTGCCTGAATAAGCCAAACACTACAGATCACTAAGACAACAATTTGCACAAAACAACACTTTCAAACATGTTAATTAGGTGACAGATGATTGAGAATGAAATGAAACCTAATGTTTGTTTTTTTTCTAGTCATAAATCTCCAATCGTTTAAAACATACTCAGAATGCATATCAAACAGAACAGATCACGCAATATTTATTTTTTAATCATTATTGGCTGGGGTCAATTAAAATGTGTTACAGCAGAAGACAGATAGATTGTAATAATACACACCACACTGCTGTGAGATATCTGCCACTTTAGTGTTACCAATAAATGATCACAATAGTCCACTCACTGCCTTTCTGCTGCAAATAAATGGGAAAATTTAAACCCAGAAGGGAAAAAGAAAAGCTAAAATCCAGAAGCAGGTTGAGGATTTGCTTATTAGTAAATCTAAAAGTAACAATTAATAATTGTAGATAAGAAAACAGCAGAGCTCTTACCTTATCAGCTGATCACAAGCCAGTGAGGAGCTCAGAGAGTCGTCTTCTCTCTTTCAGCATTTGCTTTCTCTCCTGCTCTTCCGCCTCCCTCCTCTTCCTCCCTCTGTCTGCACATTGGGTCTTTGGCATACAGAACCTATGATGGGGGGGAAGCCTACCCTTTCAGTTTGCAGGTTTTAGATTCACACATTTTTTTAAAGAAATGGTAACTGACTTTTTTCGCAACTTGAGTTTTATTTTGTAGTTTTGCCATTTTTCTGTCACTCCAATAACACTAAACAAACAAAAATAATTTCTGACATTTGGTAACATCAAGACTGTTGTTGGTTCTAATCAAACCAGCAATTTAGCCAGATTATTAAAATCGCTTTATTTTGAGTTCATTTTACAATTTGCACTGTATCAAAAGGTTAGCGACAACTGACATATAGTCTGAATTTTCAATATCAACACAGGCGGTTTACATCTTATATGTTCAAAGGGGGATTGTAAGGCTGTGGAGGTCAGGGTGCGAGATGCGGGCATGCAGCGTGTCCCAGACTCACTTGAATCTGACTGGCTACCCCTGGTGCCACCTCCATCAGTCAGAATGTGATTGGGTCTTGCTCCATTGGACATGTGGCAGGACGCCTACATGTCTGTGTCCAAAGGGGTCAGAACTCTCATACTGTTCTAGTCTACTCAGAGTTAGACGTCTATTCTTTCATATCAGAATAACTAAAGTTGTTAAACAGACATTCATTGATTACCTTACATACATCATGTTCATTATGGGGAATAATGGGATTCTGAATTTTATTCTAGAAACATTCCACACATTTTACAAAGATGATGTCAGCAGAGTTATGTCAATTTGGACTATGAGACTAGAAATTTGAGCTGCAGTCAAAATCTAATGAAGTATCTTAGCTTCTGCTGTATTGATTTTGATCATTCTTTATTCTTTCTGACTCTTTTGAGCCTCGCAGCTTTGAAGAAATTGAATATTAAATAGCTGAAGTGCTACACAGGTTGCAGATGAGAACACCATTACTACTAAAACACCTGGGTACTACGTTGCTCACTGAACTAATTTAATATAAATATGTACAATCCAATCTGACAAAATAAGCAGACTGTGCTTATATGAGTTACTTGAAAGTTTCAAATTTTAAATAGGTGAATGCACCTTATCTCCTAATCTTTTGCCTCCAACAAAGTGAACCCAGAATCATGTTTAGGAAAAAAAAAAAGTGTTGAATTGGAAAAGCTAATTTTAGCATGCCTATCCATACGACAAAATGTCTCAGGTTGAGCAAGATGTTTATTGTAGTTAAGGATTTATACTTTTGCAAGAATATTTCACAAACCAGAGTTCTCCTTTTCCAAGAACATCCTTTAAACTCACATTTAAAACCATTCACACCTTGGAGCTGATCAGTACAACTACAGTCTAATCTGTTGGCCACTGACTATTTTTGTTAAAGCAGATTATTAAAAAGAACCCTCTCTTTGCAAGTGATAAATTAATTACTCAATTTGCCTAAATATTGTGTGATAATTACACTAATGTCTAATGGCTTACATACACATCACCACATTGAATAAGAAATATAAGTATTTTCCCCATTATGAAAAATTTGTGTACTTTACACAGTTAAAACATGACTCAAGTGAGTAAACCTTGGGGGATTGCATCTTCCATTTTGACACAACCTTTCAACATTTTGACCACCAACTTGTTATTCAAATGTCAGAATGAGAAGTTTGGTTTCATACTGAGTAAAAAGACCTCAACAAAGACAACAAAGATTTCAACAAAATTTCACTTTGTGCATATAGCAGCTGTCACAGCTGATGTACAGTGGTAATATGGAGACTATATGGTGACTGTAACCATCTTAAGAGCAGAAACCCCAGAAAGCTTCCAGCACAAACTAAAAACCAATAAAGCACCATTTGAATAGTTAATCAAGATATCCTGAGAGATCTTTTGCAAGACAGAAATTAGAAAAATACAGTACATATGCACAATTATACAAATTACGAGCATAACAATACAATTTATTCATTCACATTCAATCATCAAACCCTGTCATTGATAGATTGAGTTTGATGATTGATTCTATTATTTGAGCGACATGGCTCAAAAATGTTTTCTTACCTGCTTTTCAGGAACCAAATGATACAGGTGAGCAGTCTTCCAGCTTGAATCTTTTTTTTTTTGTACTAAACATTATATTGCTCCAACAACTGTGACAATACTTCACAAGATCAAAACAAATGCAGTGGTTTATACATTGTATACAATATTTCTACTAAACAAAGAACAGTTCACTGTACCATTAAATTACAGACCAACATGAGGGTGTCATCTAGTGGCAAACACTGAAACACAAATTCAGTAAATGGCCTGGCAATGGAGACCTTTATTGTAAAATTTCATTTCATTACATCCCAATAAACATTTGGATATTCAGAATGAATTACTGGTCAGCTGCACAATACACTGTAGGTTAAAACTGACTTTTTTTGTAAAAAATAAAAAATAATCACAAAAAGAAATTTTGTTTTTTTAATCTGAGACTACTTTGTTCACTTGGTTTCTAAATACACTGAATGAGCACACTTCAATATAAGTAAAAGCAACACAGGTTTTCTTATAAAAAGCACAAAACAAAAAACCCATAAACCCACACAAATCTACATCTGTAACTGTATCGACTAAGCTAATCTATGTCAAAGTTTAAAGCACTGTCAAAGTTGGAATTAATCAGAGCATGTGTACATCAACATGTAAACATGTTCTTATTTTCCAAAAAATTACTTATCAACTTGACTTTTACATCTACAAGTTAAATTCTGTACACTCTAAGGCACTTGTGGCAGCCACAATGCTTTATACATGAAAAGGCACGTAACATTTTATCTGTGCACCTCTTCTCTGTTTGAAGAGGTATACATACACATTCATTATATCATCGATTTGTGGTAAGTTTACAGTATATTATGCATTATAAAAACCAGCACAGCAAATTAGCAGTGTGATTAATATTTACAGTCTCAGAAAGCAACTGCTTCTTTTAGATGGATTAAACCTGCATTGTTTAACAGGTTTCTCACATCACAGTTACACGACCAAGCTCTCCCGACTCACAGCTCCATTCTGTAAGACAAGAACATTTAAAATCAACTGAGAAAAACTAAACCCAACTTCTAATGTGATTGTATTTTAAGGCAATCAGACTTTTGACATAAGGCTGTAATTTTCTTACTGTAATCACATCCCATGAAAAAGTCAGCCTAAAAAACACTAACACCTATATGACTGTACACAGTTTTGCTGTGACTCACCTTCCGAAGATTGCTTTTCTTGGATGATGGAACACTTTCATTATCACTGTACGGTGGTGGATTTGGGAAGTCATCATGACGACCAGAGTATCCAGAGGGCGGGTTCAGAGGAAGTGGTGGGGGCCCACGAGCTGCTCTCCCCCGATCTGAGCGCTCACTCTCACTGTCCAGGTGCTCCCGGCTACGGGACCTCTGCTGCTCACCCATCTTCTTCCTCTCCATGGCCTCTCGTAGCAAGCTGTCATCATAATCATCTCGCCCGCCCCTGGGAGCCCCACCCTGCCGGCGATCCCGCTCTAGCTCCATCAGATCATCGCGGCTGCGGCTGCGTCTCCCTGGGAGGCCTCCATAGGCTTCTCCCTCTCCTCTCCGACGATCCTCGGGGGAGTAATCGCGACGTCTGCGGTCATCAAAGTCCCGACCGTATCCACTGCGGGCACTGCTGCTCCACTCATCATCCGAGCTAAAGAGAAAGTAGAAAATTTTGATGAAACATTCTCTAAATAAACTGAACAGTTTAAGTCAAGTTCATGGTAAACTTAACCCTCACTGCTGTGTCTACAGTTGTGGTTTAAACCATAGCTGTTTGGCATAAACTCAGGCACTGAATCTTGTATAAGTCAATATGTTTAAGCTACACACTGCACAAAAATTCTCACAGACGAGGAAAACATTGCACAAGGAGACTGTTAGACTAAATCTGCAATTTGGTACTGATGTTTCATTATTGACTGGAGAAGCAGATAGCAAGGTGACAGAACTTTAGTTCTATTTATTTGTTTTTGAACAATAAGAGGTTAATTTGTATGAAGTTATGAAGTTCATTTCTTTAATTATTGTTTTGTAAGTACCCTAAAAAAACTAAGAAATCAATTTTCAAAATAAACAGATTTTACTGTGCTGGGGAGAATGTGAAGACTAACACCATTAGAAATCAAGTCCTCTCTCCTGCCCTTTAATAGAACTAATACTAGTTGGGCATTTAGTTAGGCTAAAATTTAGGTGCAACTGAACCCAAAACCACAAGTATCATTTTACCCTTTGTAGCTCCACCTACTGCAAACCTCAACTGTAAGGCCGCTTGTTTTTTCTGAGAATCTGAAAAGCAACTCTTGCATCTCCTGTTTTCTTTGTTGTTGTTATTTTTAGATATTGAATGTTCCACGTTTAAATTTAAGGTGCACTTCCTTCAGCAATGAAACAATGGCTGTAGAGCGTTTTCTAATTATGCCTTTCTCAAATATAACTGTTAATACTGTTTATATTTATATTTTATATTTGGTAGTTTGATCTTTTCTCAAGTTTGTTCTTTAGCTTTTGGTAATAACTTTGCACTGATTGTATAATTTGTCCACAGCTGGGGGGGGGGGGGGACATATTTTACTTTCTGTTGATCACACAATTCAAAATGAGTGAGAGAAAGACAAAAGAGAAGTTGAGGTTGAGGCTCCACAGTGATCTCTCAAACAACTGTGAAACTTTGATCATTCACTGCTAAACACATCATTGTAAACTGTGTTTAAATAAAACCACACTACATCGGGCGATGTGCTGGCAATATGAGGTCTTGTTCTGAAAACCTTGACAGTCACTATCAGGAGCTGTAAACCACAAATAAATCAAGTGACAAGTCAGTCCTTTCTTTCCTTTTGCATCACTAAAAAAGTTGAGAGATTATCACAACATTCATGATTGCTGCAAAATAAAGTAAAATCACATATTACAAATATTCTGATCATGGTATCATTATTACAAGAATGCATCTTTCAGGTTTAGAACATAAAACCTTTCATCTTTTTTATAATAATATATATAATACTAAGAAAGAAAAAAGCCCATTTTGACAGGTCCGGGAAGCCCCTCAGTGCACAGAGTGAACAAGAAAGTTTTCATCTTGGAGTTTTCTTTTTACACTATTACTACCATGCTTTGTGTTTTTCACAGACAATTCTATCTTGGTTTTTCTGTCCACAAGACATCTCCCCAGTAATGTTGCAGAGTGTCACAATGGTCTTTGGCAAACTTCAGGCGTCCTAAAATGCTTTTATGAAGAGCAATGGCTTCCTCTGTAGTGTCCTGCCATAGATACCATGCCAATTCAATGTTTTGTTGTCTATGGACTTGACTGTGACTTTCTAAACTCTTTGAGTTTACTCCCTTGTCCTGTCCAGCTACATGCAAATCAAAAATTCTTCTCTCAGGTCTTCTGAGATCTTTTTTGCAAGGCATGTCTCACATCAGCTGATGCTGCTTGTGAATGACACACCAACATTGTTTAGGTGTTTTTATAAGTTGAGTAAGCCCCAAACCACACCTTTCTCATTTCATTAAATTTGACTCAATGTTTGCCAAGTGCTTTTTCTACCATCACTTTGTATGTTTAATGGATGCATTCAATAAAGACATAAAACTATTTTAATATTTGTTCAACTTTAGTACAAATATACTTGTAGTGCAGAACTCACCCTCTCCTGCCTCTAGGTTCATCAGGGCGCCGGTGTGGTGGATAATCATCACGGTCGTAGCGGCGTCCAATGTCATCAAGGTTGTCCATGGAGCGGGCACGTACACGATCTCCCATATAGCCTCCACCATGCCGTGGGTAGTCGTCACGACGGTGACCTTGCTGCGAAACACTGCTGATGGTGCTCATGGCTTCATCACGGTCATAAACTGTGGCCAAAGGTGGCTGCTGGGAACGACCCCCACGGCCTCGAGACTCACCATCATGTAGGGAACTGACTTCAGTCATATTATCCACTGAGGGAAGAACAGGAGAGATAAGCGGGACAAATAAGCAGGTGAAATAAGCAGGACAATAAAACTAAATGGTGACTGGGTGGAGAATAAGTTAAGATCATTAATATTCCTAACTGATACAGCACATCATTCAGTCTACAGGTTTATGGATTAGGGGTGGCACGATTCAGTTTTTTTGTCCCCGATACTGATTAGATTTCCTAACACTGGGTTTTTACAAATAGCCATAATGATCTGATACTTACATTTAGTCATTGTATAGTAAATCTTTGTAAAAAAGAATCTAATAACCCAACACACCATATTTTTCTAGTTGGTCCAAATACTAAAGGCCCTGGTTTAAAAAAATATTAGGCTCATCATTGTAATTATTGATATGATATGAAGGCAACAGTAACTGTCAGAATGCAACCCTTGTAAATGACATCACCAAATCCTCTAGAGTCAAAATGAATCTCTCTTCTGTGTTTTCTGAGGCTATAGAAACACTCAGTATTCCTGTCGTCGTGCATGGGTGTCACAGATTGAGACAAATGTTACGAGTTCTGGAAAAAAAAAAAAAAGACTTAATTTTTGCAGATACTGATTGTTTAAAAAAAATGACTGGATTGGTCAAGATTGGTATCAGAGGTCCATGTTTGACGCTGTAAAGTCTGGATTAAAAAAATCCTATAACATGACTGAAGATAGGTTGCATCATATTCTATTTTCTGAGTTTGACTGTGAATAAAATATTTAATAATCAAAAATAGGCAGTAGTCATAGATGTCTCTTACTCTTAACACCTTTAGACGAGATTAGAATGAAGTGATCAGTCACTCACAGCGGTTGTAGTTGACAGGTCTTGATGGGTCCAATTTGGCCAGCTCTTTCTCCATATAGTAAATGGCACGTGTGGCGTTCCCATCAGGATCCACATGAATACGATACCCACTTCGAGCTGGAGAGTAACAAAAAAGTCAGATTTCAGCTTCTGCAACTTCACACAGATTACACTTAGTCTAATTAAATATATGTACAAATATTTTAGTTATTAAAGCTTCAATAACTAATATTTCATACATTTTCTAAAAATTAAGAGCAAATGGGACACAAAGTGTTTTGTTTCAGCCGTTCTAGTCCATGTCATGTTTCTGTGTTAAATATTGGCCTTCTGTTGTTATTCTGGTGAGATTACTTGTATTGTTTTTACTACGGCCCACATATTAGTCCAATCCACCACCAAGCGAAACTTATGAAAAGGACCAAGCGAGTCATACATACTAGAAACAGGGCAGAATGGGACCAGGAGCAAAGTATGTAGTCTAATAGGAGTGACGGGTTTTTAGTCAATCTCAGAAATCCATCTAAAATTAGTTATAGGGTTTGAATGTAATAGTCAATTAATTAGTATATTAATTTGTGTTTTCCATTAAGTTTCATAAAAAAAAAATGACACTGAAGAGTAAGACTTTCACACCAAAAAGCTTCAAGACCTGATGTTGGAAATCGATAAACAAAGTTAGCATTGTCAGTATACTGGTATTCAAAGGACTGAAACAATTAGGAGATATTAATGTTATCATCAACAATATGTCAGAGCGGTATGACTGACTGAAAAAGTGGTTTATAACTATGGTAAGAGGCAGTCACGTGACAGTCAAAGAGATATCAATTAAGAAAACATGTTGAATGCAACACAGCATGACACCGTACAATGACCTACATAAAAAGCATTATGCAACAACTAAACTGTGCAAGTTTATCTGCTGAAATAACCCTTGATGATGATGATGAGTTAAATATTAATACAAATTTAACATAATACTGGTATAATATTTAAATTACAAATTACTACAAACGGCCGCCGCCGCCGGGGAGTGTTCCCTGGACTGCCAGTATTTCATACTCGCTGGTTTTTCTTTTGGCATTGTATAGAATGTCTATGAAATGTACAAAATACGGAAGCGCTTCATCCTTTGCCGTTCCGTTTTTGTGGCTAGGATGTAGAATGCCGGTTTTCACACATTGCCGGCAACACATACAACTTTGAACAATATAAAGAAAGTCAGTTTTAAGAAGTTACTTCTAAGTACTCCAAAAATACAGTTGTTTTTTTCAAATGCCGACAGGTCGAACAGCCAGATACAACTCATTTCAAAATTTTTACTTTTACGGAACTGAAACGTGTGAAATGATTTCTCGATTGTACCATGTGAAGTCGGATAATTTTGGTAAGACAGTTTGTATTTGAGGGTAGAAGTCCCCACCCACATAAATGTTCCATTTACTCACTGTGGTCCCCTCTAGCATCTTGGTCATGCAGCAAAGGCACCTGTGAGCCCTGTCCAACTGCATAGACACAAATTTGCAAAGAGGTTTCATGAACATTATGAAAGCTGCTACCAAAAATACTTAAAATACTACCAATAATTAAATAATCACATACTTCATGTCTAAAAAAACACAAGTCAGGTTTTAATGTAAGTAACTCTCACCTGAGCTGGCACCATCATAGTCACGACCGTAACCATTCTGTGGAGGAGGGGGTCCAGCTCCGTTGGGTACTGGAAGCAGTGGTATAACAGGCTGGTTCATCAGTGGGCCAGTGTATACTGGCTGACTATACATACTGGGAGCGTAGAGAGTGGCAGCATAGTGACTAGGAACACCTTTCTTCACTGCTTTTCCTGCTTGATATACTGTGAAATAATGGAAAAAATTTAGCTGCAGTGGAAGGAAATACAACAATATGACTGTGTGGAAAATTAACACCCTTTAGTTCATGGTTTGCAAGGACAAAAATGAACCAACAGCAACTGCTGAAGGTCAATAAAACCACTCACTTTTTTACAGTACAGAGTTTGAGTTTTTCCAGTAATAGCACTAATACAATCCCAGAAAAAGCAAAACAATACACTAAACAATTTTGTGTAGTTGGCAAATGGCATAATCATACTGCACCTTAACTTTAATCTATTCAGTTATGTGTAAACCAAATGTAAGGACATGAACATAAAAACACACTACAGGACAAATCATATTTCATCAGTGAGTACTATTTGAAAAAGTACACTGGTCCTCACTAGCAACAAGAACTACTCACAACAACGACTACTGCACATGCTATCACTTTTGTTATACTTTAAAGCTGCTGTTCACAAGATCCCAGGATCCCAGGCTAATTATCCATTGGTTTGCACTTTAAAACTGAATTTATTACAAAGGACTTTAAAACCTGAACATTTCTTAGAGGAATTTAAATGTTTAACTCTTACTGCTTACTCAAAAAATTTGTATCTGCACAGACTGTCAGTGGTGCCAGTGCATGAACTGCGTCACATCAATGTGCCAGAAAAGTAAACTAGCCACCTGTTTCTTACATCAAAGGTATATGAATGTAAATCCAGTCAGATGGTCAGTATCAACTTCTGGTACTTTACAGTGTAAAAAAATATGGATGTTTGATACCCAGCTATGGGGTTCATGCAGTAAAACAATGAATACAAGTTCTGTGGCTATGCTTTTGGTACTTACATGCTCGTGGGCAGCAGCAGCGTTCAGGGCAGCAGGGACAGCTGACGTAGCAGCAGCAGGTGTGTGGACAGCACTGGCACCAGCAGATCCCAATCAGGAGCAGCAGCAACAGGAAGCCAATAACCACCAAAACAACCAGGAGCCAGTCTGTGTGGGCCAGAAGGGGGAGCATTAGATGCATTTATATTTACAGTATCAATCCACAAGACTTGATGTTTTTCCTCTAAAATCCTTAATACAAGACATATTTTTCCACAAACTTTCCATAAACATACAATAAAAGGACATAACCATCAAGCTTATGGTAGTTTTTAGACTAAAGTACAGATTTAGTTGTCTGTAGATATTCACATTTGTGTAATAAACCCCTGCAGAACAAAAACTGAAATTCACAAAATTTTATTTTTAAACAGAAAATCCCTTTGATGTCATATGTAAATGCATCCACAGAGAACAATAAACTAGAAAATAGCAGAAGTTTGTGGCTTGACTAAGTCAGTCTAAGCTTCCTGAGCAACGCACTTGAAACTTAGGTTCCACTTGTTTATAAAACCAAACAACCTGGTAAATCATTAGATAATCATTGTTGCAGATTGTATTGACTACAGTTATAAATTTAATATTTTTAGTTTAGTTAAACCAGTCAAGCTGGTTTGTTTTTGTACCTGAGGCATGATTTCAGTATGAAAGCTAGTTCAGGCAAAGGCCACTGAAAATAAACAAAACAGCAGAGAGAGGAGATATTCTATGTTCAAATAAATAATCTGAAAAGGAAACTGGGTTAGCAAAGCACAGAGAAAAACATTATGTGGCCATGTACACTGATAAGGAAATGTGTGCTGAATGCCCTTTTGTTGCAACCAGGCAGTCACAGACTAGCTGCATTCGCCAGTTACAGTGACTAATGGAAAATGAGCCATGTTAAAGAAACAGAAACTGAGGTAGAGTTGAAGGAGAGGAAGATAAAGACGTAATTCATACATGGCTTGACAGGTGGTTGTGCATAAACTTCATCCCTTATATTTACTTTATTTACATTTTTACCAACAGGACAGAACAGTTGGTAGCTTTAAAGACAGGCCTGCTTTCAAGATGACTCACATGTTGTGCGCATTCAGAGTATGCTCTTGACAGGAAACCACTGACTATCTGAGGCCTAACTCTATCAAAAGTGTTCAAGGAATCCTTCTTTCTTTCATGAGGTTATCCATTAGCACCGGCCTAAGCATTGGCTAATCTTCCTGGGGTCCACCACAAATACTAACTATATAAGCATTTACACGAACATACTACAAGAACATTAACACTACACAGAAATACAACATAACAAAAATACATTGTCACACACAACTTGAAGCTTGGGAGCTGTCTAAGAAATTACCAGTTCCATTTCCTTAACACCTAAACCTCATAGACCTTCACACATATCTACGGTAAGAGCAAAATATGACTACAGGCTACATCAAGGGGCTTGTACTACCTTCCATAACCAGTAAGTCAATGCCAGGCAGGAGGTCAGTAGTATTTGACTTTCTCTCTGTGAAAGAAAGATAAAGCCACAATTACTTTAAAGTGCCCTGTGTTATCGGCTTAATTTTTCTGCCTACAACTTGTGACTGGAAGACAGAATGTGGCAGGCGGCCGGTATCCTCACTTTTAACTCCCAATCTGCCCACACACTAGCTCATGCATATTTGGTGCATATGCTTTCTAATATTATAATACCGTATGTGCAGTCGTGTGTGTGTGAGTGGGGAGGATGAACTTGAAGAAAGGGGAAACAATGAGTGAAAAATAAGAAGCAAAGTGTGTTTATATGCGTGTCAGAATGTGACCGTACAGTACATGGCTACGAAGGTTACTTACCAAGCACAATTAGCTCTGTGTAATCTTCACCATTCCCAGAAAGGTCTTGTGATGAGACAACAGAACAGACGTAGACACCGCTGTCTCCCCATGCAGTCTGTGCAATATTCAAGTCTGCATCTGTGAGAAACAAGAGATCCACAGGTTTCTTTTAGTGGAAGTGGAAACAGTATTATTGTTTACTATTATTACAACGTAATCTTAATAAAGTAAGATCTTTGAGTTTTACGGTCCCTCCAGGAAGTTGCAATGTTGCTAACACAAGTTCAGCCAGTCAGTACAGTGAGGTTTATTCTCAATAAATGAATTATTAAAAAGATGCAACCGCCTAAAAACATCAAACATGCTCAATTTTTTGGGAAAAACTTGCCTAAATTCTGTCACTGGCTGACCTTGTGTTTGCAATATTGCAACTTCCTGGAGGGCCTCCCTTCTTATTTGATACATACTACTATGGTTTCTGACCCTTTGTGCCTTGGTCCCTCTGTAATTTTCATTTCTTGCAAAGACTACTCAAACAGAGGGAGTTTACAGGCAATCTGGCCTCAAAATCATAGAAGACCAGCACATACAAGAGAAGCCTCTCAGATGCCTGCAACTGTAATGAGTGGGAGGGGGTTGTGCACATAATAGTAGTGGAGACTTTCTAAGTTGTGTAGTGAGCCAGTATAAGCACATTCCTGACCTCTAGGTTAAGTCTCTTTTCTTACTATAGGACAGTGATTCAGTAGGAGTATTTAGCAAACTCCAGCAGGGTGTACAGTTGCTCATATAAAGGTCGGTCATTAATCTGCTATTTTCATAATTGTATTCTATTTTTAAAATAGGTTTTTTAATTTCACTGAATCTTGATTCACATGGCTCATCACATCCACCCTAACCTCAATCCCATATGGACATACTCAGTCTGAAAAGCAAAAATACACAAAAATTCCAGTGAGAAAAAGTCATTAAAAACTCTGATGTAGTGGGAAACTACTGTATTCAAAATTTACAGGTTTAAATAGTGGGAAGAAACTAGGTTGACAACATTAAAAAAAGGTTACAAGGACCCATAAATGAATGAAAACATAAGGAATTTAGCCCCAGTGATGAAGGAAGTAATCACATCCTTTTCTTAGGTAAAAGTACTAATAAAAGTCCTGCATTTAGAATCTTAAGTAAAAGTATATAACTATTATCACAATAACGTACTTAAAGAATTAAAAATAAGAATATTCAATGCAAAAAAATACTTCTACTCTACTATAGTTCGTTGACATGCTGATTTTTATTTTCTATCAGCCTCAGTTCTCCTCCACTGCTGCATTTGTTGCCCAATGCCAAGTCTGACAGGCACACACAGGTTAGATGCTCCATTTAGCTGCATTTTTTTCGGTTCCAGTAATAAGCAAATGTACATGGTATAACCATCAACTTTCATGCCATGGTATACCATGAAACCAGCATACCGCTGCAGCCTTAAAAGAAACATACATCGGCCAACACATTAAATCCATCCGATGTTTTTAATGTTGTGGTGGACAAGGGTCAGCATGGGAAAAAAATAATTTGTACCTCCAAGTAACAACAGGTGGCTGGGTTGCAGTTGTCTGGTAGTTACAGGTGAGGGTGTTGTGGTGGACAAGGGTCAGCATGGGAACAAATGTGTTCAAAGTGCAGAAAGGGCTGCGTAGCTGCAGACCAGAGTGCCCATGCTGACACCTGTCCACTATAACATTAAAACACTGATCAAAGTTCTGATTAGTCCTTATATATTACCAGTGTAGATGTAAAATCTCTCAACATCAATTACTTCTCTAGTTCAAAAAACTAAATTTAAAATAGGTTATTTGGGATTTTTGGTCTAAATTGTGTGGTAGTTGTGTGACAGATATTTAGAAGGTTTTATACCACACTTGATTTCAAATGGAAATTCAAATTATTTCTATGGAATAATTCCTCCTGAATAAATTTAATTTATTTCCAGAAACTAGGTAATCACTACACTGGATAGCTAATATGATGTTAAGACTAAAAACTTTAAATATTCTTACATTCAATTTCAGATGTCAATTAAAAATATATCACACACATCTTTACATCTACACAGAGTGTACATTATGATCAACTTACTGTTTACAATGCTGATCTTGCGAGCCTGGTAGTCGTTGCCGAGGGTAATAGCACTGCCTTGCTTGGAAGCTACGATGCGTACCGTCCTCTGGCTGTCGGCACACTCGATGTTGGGGTTGTAGTTGGGGTTGTTTTGTGCTATGGTGTTACTTGCGCTGCTGGGATTCAGAGCAGCCTGAATGGGGTCCTGACAAAATGATTTGTACCTCCATGTAATGACAGGTGGCTGGGTTGCAGTTGTCTGGAAGTTACAGGTGAGGGTGACGGGCTGGAAGAGGATGACAACGTACCTCTTGGTGGGACACTGGACCGAGATGGCCATGGTGGACTCTATATAATAAAATACACAAAATCTGTATGAATAAATCAGGCTGGAGAGGTAAATGGCAATGATGATTATCATTACCATTAAAATGTTATTCAAATATGTAGTAGTTGGTAAAGGCTTCTAACTGGTGTACAATAACCAAAGAGTGTGGTATATGACAAACAATGTTTCAACCCCCTTCACAGCTAGTATCACTGAGAGTAGGCACAATGAGTCACCACAGAAAGTCTTCACCCTGACCAGTACGGAGGAGTAAATTATGATCAATTATGGATGCCTTGCTTGCAAAACTTCCTGTTCTCCAGACCCTCTTTCACTACTCTCTGAGGAAAGAGGAATAATCTACACCAGACATCAGATACACAGTGATGGCAACTGGACTTATTTCTTGTTAGGTCGAAATGTGTCACTGCCCATCCAAGTACTGAAAAGAGTCCAGTTGCCTTGTAACTTTATGTTTTGCGTGAAGATTTTGTTTCCAGGCATAACAGCATCTATATCTCCTGTCATGTCAAGTAACATAAAATTAAGTAAGTGTAATTGTAAATGACCCAACCTGAAGAAACTACATTGTTTTTGTTGTTACATACTTGTTTTATCTGAAGCATATGCAAGTCCGTTTTAATAGATCATGACTCACGTGTTTGTGTGAGATTCCCTGAGGTCCTGTTTTTTCAGTTTCATGCAATTTTGATGACTAATGTACTCTTGAACGAAACTGCTGAACTTTAGTGTCGGCAAAAAAGATTTTGTCCACCCCCAGAGTGTGTCTCCTATGACTCAAAACAAACATCCTCTAATTCAGTTCACATTTCCGTATTGCTTATCAATCTAATGTACCCGTGGCCATTAATAGTTAGACCATAATATGTTAAGCAATAAAAACTACAATAAACAGTTTTATTTTCTGTAAATGACGAGTCTCGGTTTGACGCAACCTCTATCAACAAGCACCAGCCACTTGTTGTTAGGCTACATGCTTCGAAATTAGTGTAAAATGCTGTCATTTAAAACAACGTTGGTACTAAATAACACTTTGCATCAATATACATGGCCGCGAAACAAAGAACATAAAAAAAACAAAATACAAAAAAGAACAAAATACTAAAAAGTGTTGAGGTTTAGAAAAAGTGGAGCAGCTAGGAAACCAACACTAGGCCGTCCACGGAAGAGGGGCCCACCCAGTTAGCTAAAAACAGGCCAACTTACCTGTTGCCATTAAGGCGGCGATTATTAACGTCCAAAACATGTTTAGTCCTCTTTCCTCGAGGTCACGGTCGATGTAACTCTAAATGATTAGTCAAACACGCCAACAAAAACCGTCAAGTTGTGCATAATATTGCGCGCAATTCCAGTTTTCTTTCAGCCAGGTAGCGTCAGCTCCATTTTGTGTCTCCGTATGTTTTAGAAGTGAGTACCTGAGCGCCCCCACGTCAGCGTGCGCAGCCAACAGGTGTGTGAGTTTCAGACAGGTTACGAAACACAGGGGTGGGTGAAATGTGTGAGGTTGTTTGTTTTTTCGTTTCGTTTCGTTTTGTTTTGTTTTTGAAGGTGGATTCATTTATCTACAAGTGGTAGGTGGTGAGAAAAGAATTTCTTTTTCTACCTCTATAATTAGAAAATTACAACGTTTCCCCTCCGTGCTAGTTGGTACAACCCACACAATGATAATTGTCAAAGTACTGTTTGTTAATGTTCAACCCGTTTGAGGGAACTTAGTGGGTGTGTATAAGGGAATGTGTCGACTAGACGACTAGAAATTCTGCAGGGGTGTGAGATGTGGCAGTTTTACCAGAATTTCCCACCTATCACGTAAGGTTTTATAAGTAGCCTATGTAGTACTGGTACTTTACAGACAAATATTCTTTTGATTCCGCTGCATATATTTCCAAAAGCCATTTTACATATTACTTAAAATGTAATCGCCACCTAATCAGTAGAAGTTAAACCGTTACCAACACCAACATAAAATACTATACATACAAATGAGTGCACGAATTATTATAATGCAACAATATATATAAAATTATGATTTTTTTATGAACTATTTTGCATTTACACGCTTACTTCTGTTCTTTTAGTAAACATATGCAGGACTTTATTGAATTTATTGTAAATGATAACACAATTACATGTGAATTAAAACAAAATTTTAATGAAGACAGCAGGTATACATGTTTAGGCCATTTTAGCAGAAAGCAAACGTCGTTATTATACCAAGAGCTGATCAAACGAGCAAATGGATTAATAAGCAACTTTCAAAATGCAATATTGACTGCAAAGGTAAAAAAAAAGAGTATAATGTAAATAGCTTGATTAAATGTTTGGCAAGACACTGGCCTCTGCTGTCTCCTACTTGCGTATGCACTGTCCATTAGTGTTGCGCATTTGTCATCCTGTTTAAAAAAGGGAGAAAAAAAGTGTGTCAGTTGTTAACTTAACTTTCACATTAACTTTTTATGAAATGAGTTTAGGTAAATGGGAATAATTTTGTGTTAAAAATGTAATTTAATGATAAAATCAGAGATGATAAATTCATAGAAGAAATAAACCTACGATTTTTTTCTGTCAGCACCAACAGGAAATAATGAAAGAGAATTTAACCACGTGATGTAATTTACCATTCGTAATTTGAATAGCATCAAATGTTTTTATAAGGATAACAGCGAGTTATGAAAAACCTGTTATGAGCTAGTTCTGCCTCAAATGAACATGCTGAAAGTGTGAAGTGTGTGATCAGTGACCATACTGAGTCACACTTACACTAAATGACCAAAGCTCCGACAACAATCAAAAAGAGACCTGAAACATGAAAATGCAATAATGTCAAGTTGAGTCAAGCATACAAATCTATGGGCAATTGTGAAGGTGGTATGTCAGATGTATATTACAGTCAGTGATTGTGTTAAATACATACCACTGCTAAAAGTCAGCCTAATTGGTGCTCGGCCACAGGGCTGCTGCTGGTCTGAAGTGAAAAAATTCAAATAGCATCAGGACATCTACAGAACCATATGATGACTGTCTGACTTTATTCGTTATAAAACACCTGAAATTTTATAGCAATCTCATGATTGTCCAAGCTGTTCAAAGGAGATTAAATGCCTTACATGGTAAATGGGGAATGTCAAAACCTACAGTTCAGTACAATTAAATATATTTGTTTATGGCATTAATAATTATACTGTACAGCAATAAGATGGATCATGTAGATAGGGCTACAGTTCAAATTTAATTTATTAAATATTTAATATAATTTATATTTCTTCCCTTCACAAAGGTTATGATGTTCATTTTTTCCAACTGGGTGGCCATTTTGAGGATGTAGTTGGCGGTGCTGAATTGTTTTCGTATACAAAGAGCTGTTACTAGAGCTGTTAGTGTTACTTAAATGTTTTGGACAAAAAAATAGAAATGCCTGTCAATATAACTCAGTACATTTCACCAGCACAAACTGCAGTCTCCAAAATGACTAGTATCAACAAAAAACAGAACAATATACAGTAATATTTATGAAGGTAGGATTTACTGCAAGACTGTTATATTAGATTGCATCATTTTTAACCACATGCACATTTACAGTATAAGCTGGTAAGACGTGAGTCACTAAAAATTGACAAAAAATATTTTGCTTACACAGAAATTACAACATTATGAAATAAAAAATAAAATAGACGATGAGAGCAAAAGTACTGTTTCACACACAGCTGTTCAGACCTGTTCAGCCAAAGTGGTTTACCGTAAATGTTGTTGAAACAGCTATAGCCTCAGTATCTGAGAAACTTTATGATTCACATACCGAAAGGAGAGATGTTTGTGATATGCAATCCATCACTAGTTTCCACCTCAGGCTTTCCTATGGCCTCTGAGCAGATGATGGTGATGTTGGATGGGTCACTGCACACAGCACAACTCCCAGGAGCAGGTGAAGAGATTGCAGAACATTCTGGAAATGCTTGATCAAGATCTCTATGGTACAGACAAGTGTCATTAGATCCAAATATCTTCATCAGCTTTGGGCATCTTTCCTTGTCCATGCAGGTAAAGCACCGCACTGCAGTTAAATAGTGGAAAAACCAGAATGAATAACAGATGAAAACAGCTAAATAGCTCTGAACTGTACGTATTTACATATACGTTTCAGAGCAGGTGTGCTATAATTTAAAATGAAAAAAATATCTTTGGTCTCCTGCAGTTTGAGCCCCTGTAATATAAAAAATTAAACTGAATATATAGTGTATTAAAATACACAACTGTATTAAAAAGTAGCTCATATTCAAATTAAACCTTTGCAGTGTGGTGTGTAATAGTGAACGATGTTCACTTTTTGCCACATACCAGCAAAGCCCTCAGAGACAGGAACAAGGATTGCAAATGCTGCCAAACTAAACGGAAGGTAAACTGAAAATATAAACAAACATATATCATTAGGGTATAATTACATAAATACAAAAATAAATATTTTCTCCACGATGTAGTAGTATTATTACACTCTAAGATGGAATTACTTACCACATATATGAGACATGGGAATAATGTCATTCAGAAATTATATATTCAGTGGTCACTTTGTCAGGAACATCTGTACAATTTAAAGCTCAATAATATTGTTCTGCCAAAGCTGCCAACATCTTTAGTGTTAGCAGGTCAAATTTGACCCGCGATTTAACTCAATATACGCAACAAAAACAATAGTTATCATCCAATATTGTTTTTCACCTCATAGTAGTAATGAGTATGTATTCATATCTATGTAAACACTGTTTTAAATGTTATTTCTTTGGCCCCATAGACCTTTCATCTTAAAATATATCACTTGTTTTCAATTTGAAAAACTGTTTATTTAATTCACTCATTATGTTTCCTATAGTGAAGATAATGGGTAAGTATATTATCTGAGTCTAATAGACTAATATTAGAGCAGACTTACCAAAAAAATTGCTTGTGTTTTTTTTTTTAACATAACATTAATAACTATAGTGACATCTGTGGTGTTACTGGTCAAAATTGACCCATGTAGATTTATGTTATAACATATAAATTTATGTTATAACATTATTTATGTTATAACAGAAATCTATATGGGTCATGTTATAACCTAAATCTATATGCATCAATTTTGACCCGTATAGGAAAAAAGTCCCTTCTTTTTCATAAAAGCAACATATTATGATCAGAATAGAAAGTGCAAAACCGTATATTAAACAGTGAACACTGAAAAACAACATGGTGCATGTATGTGTGTCTGTGAACCATCATATTTGTCATATTTGACCCGTAACATTACAAATGTCACTTTTTTTATAGACCTTCCAAATTTACTAAAATGGTGAAATTTTCTTTTGTTGTATTAAAATACCTGTTTCTGACGATATCATGAAGCCTTGTTCCAATACAAAAAGAAAATAGTACTTTTTATGTACCTAAACTTGAAAACGAGTCAAATCTGACCCAAACACAATATAAGGGTTAAGTCTAATTTTATGTTGTTGTCAGGTATTTCTGTTATTTGTTTTGTACCTTTTTAATACTGTGTAAGAGGTTGTAATTAAATTATATATTTTTTAGCACTGAGGTCATTGTTTTTGCGTTGTACTGGACTGCATTATATTCAGGTGTTTTAATATTCTGTGATCTGAATATAAATACAGGACAAAAAAATTATAGAAATATATCAATTTAAATTACCTATGACCTTAGTAATATAACTGACATATAATTGAACTTTCACATTTTCATCTATGTAAACAAACAATAAAATTATACAAATAGAAAAAAGACTTTATGGCAGAGATGTTGTACTGAATTGCAGTAAATTGTATAGGTGTACCTAATAAATTGAGGCCACTCTTTGTATATTGCATAAATATTATTGCATAGATGTATACTCTATTCTGCATTTTATACTTAAAATTAGCAACAACTCTGTACGTAACATATAGATATGTTCAATAAATGCATTAGCGACTATTTTAAATCAATATAAATTAAAATATAATTACATTTCCATTTCTTCCCATCAGGTCTTATCCTGAGGTGGCTGCTGTTTCTCCTTTTTTCACGAACCAGTGGTGGACATTTTGGTTCTGCTGAGTTTCCTCTGGTGTCCATGTTTGTGTTCATGATGCGATTATCTTCTGATATCTCTATGTCTGGCTGTTTTTCTGTAATGGTTGTTGTTCCGGGTAAAGTGTTGAGTGTTTCCTCCTTCAGGCCTTTTTCTGGCACAGTTAGCCATGTGGCTTGTGGTGGAAATGCCATTTTTTGAGCTTCAGCTTGAGTGTTAGGGTGAGCAGCAAAATCAGACTGTGACTCACTCCTCATGGACAAGATTTGTGCATTTGAACATGGGTGTGCAGACACCATTGGGCGTGTCATGATGTTTTCCTCCTTAGGAATGGGTCGCACGAAGCTCCCTTTGTCTTCAATAGGCAGAGCATTTTCAGTGTAGTTATCACAGAACTTGTGCTCCATGTTTGAGGAGAGGCCATCCTCACTGTAATATGAAAAAAATAATGTAACATAAAACACTCACTCTTTATTAATTTATTCAGTGAAAAGTGAAATTATCGTGGTTTAGCTGCATAAATGGAAACAAATACAGGAAGCAGCTAACATCAAAATGGCTCCAGCCATCACTGTTGGAGTTGTGCATGACACGACTTTGAGATTTACCTTATAAAATAAAAAGAAAAGAGAGGAACATACCCGCTCTCCTGGGTGTGTACGCCCTGGCCACCTTGAAGTGTAAAACATAAAATAGTTAAGTTAATAAAAAATTTCTTCATATGCAAAACAGGTACTTTAATATCTAATTTAGATTAAATTACAAACAAAAAATACTACCCATATGACGAAAATACTACTACTACTAATAGTTATAATAATAAAACTATAAATCGGGTAGATAATACTGCACAAAAACAACACTACAGCTCAATGTAGAAATGTAACAACACAATAATAACCACATGATTTACACATGCTTTCGATTTAATTGTTAGTTTGTTACTGACACAATATCGGCTTCAAAAATATTAACTAAATTATTTCTTTTGTCACCAAAGTGAATAAAACTGTGGTTTTACAAGTGTTTCAAGTTTAGCACTCAGACAGTACACTTTGAAATCCTGTCAAAACCGGCTGCAGGACTAGAATGAATGAAGATGAGCAGAGTATAAAGCTTTCTTACTGACTGCCTAAACCTTTGAAATGATGAAATTTAAATGAACAAACTTACTTTCTGGCTGGGAGCAGAGAAAAACATCCGTTAGTTGAGTCATTGTTGTAAAAATGCGCAACAGTGAAGAAGGTAAGTTGTTGTTAGGGGTTTTGCTTGACAGAAGAATGGCTAATCCAGGAAATAAATGGCGTCTTATGTCCTGTGAACCAACTAAACAACATCTCCATCTGGTGGACTAAACATTGAAACAGTCAGATGTATTTTGCATTTAAAGAATATCGAGCACTGAAAAGACAATGTGTTATATTTATCTTTCTTTAAACTTCAGCCATATCAAAAGTTTCCATCATTTTGACATAAGGATAACTGGTTTTGTTTTGAAGGACTACGTAGAGTATGGTGGATTTGTACCATTCAACACTCATAGCTACAGATGAACATTTTATAATCCACTCAAATATGTTCACATGTGCCATTAAAATGTGTCTTAGTTGATCATAAACACATGAACATAACATTCCCTTTATAAATTATTTACATACATTTTCGCTGTTTCAAGACCAAGTGTCTTTAATTTCGCTGAAAAAGCCACCAAGTGACTCATACTAGCCTGACAAACACATAGACTTCCTCTTTTCTTCCTCTTGCTAAACAGTCCTGGCCTACTCTAATCCCTTTCATTTTCATGAAGTTGTTTTCTCTATATTTGCATTTTTCTGTCAGGAAGTGACTGCAGTTTATCATAGATTTTAAAAATCAAGCAGGAGGAGAGAGAAAGAAAAGTTCTATTAAAAGTGTGGTCTCTGGAGATTTATTTGAATTTAAATCCAAACAGTGCAACAGAGAAACAAGAGAAGAAACACCGCCACCTGTGAGAAAGAAAGTTATCATGCACGCCCAAACCAAAAAAATATTAACATTAACATTAACAAGTAGTTTTTTTAAGTTGTGATGCCAATGAGTCTTTATTTAAAGTTGAAAAATGTTCACAACTGTTTAAATGCACAAAATCTCACAGTTTGTAGAAATTATGTTTACTATAACAGTTGATTATTTGGCCACAGTGAAGACAATATTGTTTTAAATGCTGAGGACAAAATATTTGTGATACAATGTTTGCGCTTCTGTACTTCATGTTAGTTTCAATTTTAGACCCTTTTTGACGGTTTGAGAGTGCAGCTACCTTTCAGAAGAGACCAGAAACAGGAGTGTAACCTAAATGGTTCATGAACAGGAATAGTTTTTAGATTTTTTGAGCTTGTGCTGAAGTATGTGCTTCTTATTTGGCCTAAATGTATTCATTATTTCATTCAGTAAATAGTTAACTATATTTTCTATAAATGTTGTACATTTAAATGTTAGATAAAATAAAAAAAACCTGTTTAGCATCTCTCTGTTCAGCAGCATGTAAAAGAGTCAAAAATACAATGTACTATACTATAAACAATATAAGATGTACTATACACAATATAATGTGTAAAATAAAGTGCAAAGTGAGGTCAGAAGTGGTGATAGGGACCTTTAAATGTTTCCATCAACATCATTACCAGTAAGGTAATGATCCACATATTTGTTTTTCTTTCTTTTTGTTTACTTATATTAAATTATTAATAGATTATTATTAAAATGAAGTAGTAAGTCAAAAAATAATGTGGCATCAGTTCCATCCAATTCAGTTTATTTTTATAGAGCCAAATCACAACAACAATCTCAATGGCCCCCTTGAGCTTCACTAGGCACTGGTGGAGAGGAGAAACTCCCCTTAACGGCCATCTGCATCAGCTGTTGAGGAGAATGACGAGTGCAGAGAGAAAAGAACGACAAGCAACAAAAGAACAAGCAGTGGACAAAACATTGGGCAAAGTTCACAGGGACATTAACAGTTCACAGGAAACATACTGTGCAGCACCAAGGCTGCAGCAAGGTACAGAGAGAGGGAGACAGAGAGGAAGACACACAACTACAGGAGAAAGAAGGAACATGCAATGGTGACATATAAATAGATAGAGATTTCCCAGCAGCCTCTTTAGCAGCCTGTACAATGTCCACCAAAGTTTTTTCCAATTTCTCAATTGTAGAATAAAACCTTCCTCCTGTTTGCTAAAATCCTCACTGGTATGTACAACGCTGCTGAATGACAACAAGGAAACACACACGATAGCTAAAACATAATTACATTATAATAACTCACTGCTCTCCTTAAGGTTTATAAATGTGGGTACGATAAATGGCAAAACCTCAACAATATTACTATATATATAAAGATATGAGCTGTGAAATCAGGAAGAAGAAGGTTGGGAATGCTATTTTTCCACCTAATTGCCAGCAGTACATTGCCAGTATAATGCCAGCATTTACAAGTGACTTATGCTATAGAGAGTCTGTTTCCTCAGAACAGGGCGTGGAGCAAAAGAGAAACTGCACGGAAAACGAAACAACATTTGATAGAAACATTTCTACTGGGCACTTCAAAGACACTGAGTAATAATAATCCTTTGAATGTCATTACAAACCCTTAACTGATTCACTGTAACCCACTTGTAAAAGTACTAATTTACATCTGACCATGCTTTCATTACTGAACAATTGTAGCAGGTACACACTGAAAAGCCCAAAATGTCAAAGAGGCCATAAAAGAAAATGAAATTAGCAGTGCTTGCTGGAAAGTCACAGGGTTCTGAAAATCCTTTAATGTTGATTATGTGTTGATACCAATCACATACTGTATTTATTTTACAGTATTTATTTAATTTACATGTATTTATTTTTGTTTATTTTGTTAAAATGTTGATGTGCAGTGCATATTTAGGCTGCTATAATACTAGCAAAGCTAGAACGCAGCTGCTCTGCTATATTTGAAGAAACCCGTACCGCAGGTTTCTGTTGTTTCTTTGTGATGACTCATTGTTAGGATAAAATAACACTTGACTGATACCCCTCAAGGGAGAATTTAGTTGTTACACGTCATTTTTCTAAGTTATATTTTTGTTGTTATTTGGTATTATATGAATGGAACTGAATTGAAATGAACTGAATAACATGCTCACAATGACAATGCCAACATGCAGATGCAGCATTTAGCATGTTCACTATGTTTTGTGTTTAGATTAGCATTCTAACATTTGTATTTACTGAACACAAAATACATCTGAGGTTGATGGGAGGTTAATTTGCTCTACATGTATTTGAGTGGTCATAACCCAAAACATGGGGGAAAAAAATGCTGTAAAGTGCTCTGGAGGCCTGTGAGGGCAAAGAGGTGACTACAAACTGCAGTGTCGCCTAGTTTGTGTCCAACTTACTCTATCCAATTAAATTACCTGTCTTCTCTGTTCTGTGTCTCCCTAATAAAGGTACCCAAAAATACTCAATAAAATATATAACTCAAATCCTCCAGTGTCCACCTGATGGTAGCAGTACAGAAAAAGTCAGCGGATTCATATTCTGGTCATTTGTTGAGATATCCAGTGTTGGGGAGTAGTGTATATCCATCCATTTTCTTAACCGCTTGTCCTTGTAAGGGTCACGGGGGGTGCTGGAGCCTATCCCAGCTGTCATCGGGC
>JAUMHL010000009.1:5787911-5809549 GCA_032362345.1 Sandelia bainsii | reverse complement strand
GGAGAACATGCAAACTCCACACAGAAAGGCACCCGGCCGACCCGGGGATCGAACCCAGGTCCTTCTAGCTGTGAGGCAACAGTAACCACTACACCACCGTGCCGCCGAGTAGTGCATATGTAAATAGTAATTTAAGTACATTTTGTTGATAATTCAAGTTCATTCATATTTGCAGAATAATTGAAATTCTTAAATTAGTTTGTTTTTTTTGGCATTGTTTGTGTAGTTATTGAAATATCTGGAAGCTAAGTCATGGCAGCTGGACTTCTTCCTTGTTAGAGAGTCTATTTTCCATGACTCAACTTCCTGATAACTTCACCTGGAGGACTGAGAATCTTCACCAACATATTTAACTATTTAAATTACATTTGTTTTGTTTAGGACATGTTTAGGTCTCAAGTTTTCCAGGAAGATGGACTGTCAGCTCAACTGTAAAAATATTTGGCTGTATGCTCACAGGGCACTTTGTTAAGTACACCTGTACAGTCTAATGCAGTTCTGTCATGAATTATACTTTTACAAGGTTATGATTTCTCAGTTTTTGTTGAAACTCTCAGAAAGGTGATAATTCTGCTATGTGTTTATTATTGAGGTGGTAGTTTGTGGTGGAGTCGTACTGGAGTACATTATATTAGGAGGTGTTTCTTATGTTTTGGTGACCTTGAGAAATATAACCATGTAAAATAATTATTCATGGCAGAGCAGCTGTATTGGGTTGCATTTGATTGTACAGGTGTACCTAATAAAGTGGCCAGTGAGTGAATTTGAAAATGTTAGGTGACAATTAGTAATAAATATTTATTATTTATTAAAAGATGTTCAGAGAAGTTGTTGTTGCATACTATTTTAGAGGTTACTTGGTGAACTGAGTAATCCTGCTTGAGACAATACCCCCACCTGGACTCTAGTTTCTGGAAGAGAGGGGTCAGACTGATGCCAAGCCAAGCTTCCCACTGTTATGATCCATGTACACCTTGAGTATTTTCCACATGGTCATCCTAGTATAAATACCATCTTCATATTAACTTAGTTGTGTCAAACCCATCTTAACCACATTCCCATGTGTCTCTGTTTATCAGGGTTTTCTGTTGTCATTACTTACTTACTACTACAATGCCCCAGTTTATGGTGTGCTTCAGACAGGCGTGTCTTCCTCTTCAGAGGAAGGCTTAAAGCAGGTTTAAGAGAGACAGCTATGTTAAGTCATGTTCAAACCTGACACAGCTGCTTACACTCTACATCAAGGTAGGCATATGAGCACATATACGTAGAACAAATCACTTCATGTCTTTATCCACTTAAACCAATCATTTGTAAAGGTGTGTATACATTTGTGTATAATACTGTTGTATTATTGCTAAATGTCTTTTTAGGCTTTGTTTTCACACAGTATGAATTTGCTGATGAGCCTGATGAGTCTTTTCATTGTGAATATCAATTGCTGTAAAGTGACTGACTGTACTGTCTCAGACATTATGACTCTCCATTGTCATGCTAGTAGTTGTTGTGATTTAAAACATGGCATACATACAGTGTTTTTGTGTGCTTACACTGTAGGCTGCTAGCTTTGTGTGGCAGCCAGTACAAATATTTTTCTCTCTTCTAGACTTGCCAGTTTGTCAGCTTTTAATTTTTTCCTTTGTAAAACACAGCTTTAATAATGTGTATAATGGACTGACTGGAGTTTTGTGTCCAAAATTGTTAAACATGTATTTAGAATAGCACACAAGCTTTTATTTACACAACAGGTTCAGTTATGGCTGGAACAGTCACTGAGGTGAGCAGGATGCTTCTATTATTTATTCATGTTAGTTGTTTAGTAGGTAAAGAACTTAAGGATTTGTGATATCCAGGTTGAGACTTCTAAATATGTAATTTGTTCTCATTTAAATTTCAGTAAGACAAAATGGCAGCTCAGTCAGTTTTTCAGGCTGTGACCATTCTCAGTCCTCCCCCTTGACAAAGGTGACACACCTGTATCTCTGAAGACTCTTGACAGGTTTAATCATGCTGACAAAAAGCACTGGTGAAAGATTTGTGCACTATTACAATTTAAATGTGGTTAAGTAGGACTCTTTCATTTTTGCGATTCTTTTCATGATTTTACAAGCAAAAGTCCTGCTTTTAAAGGCGTACTTATATATTATATTATTATATATTACCAGCAAAATATATTTTGTACTCACCACTCATTAGGCAACAGAATGGCTCAGGTACAAGTACCTTATACTGCACATGTGATTTAGTGCTAACCATTTGAAAACTGCACATTTCACACTGAAATAAATTTATTTTTATATATGACTCACCTGGCTGCATTTATAACTGTACTCTGTAGTAGCTCCTGTCCCAATTTGTCTGTGCATCACAGTCACAAACACATACAATTATGCAAAAGAGGAAAGTCCCAAAAAATACAACTTACAGCAAAAACAGGAAATTGTACTTATAAGACCATCACAGACACTGAGTGAAATTACTCAACAGCTACACAGGATCAACAATGACCACAAGGTTGAATCAACACTTCTAACAACCTCAAACAATAAACATTGTAGTCTTTGCCAAATTAGCATTTACTGCAAGACATATATCTCCTGTCGTTTAGTTTACTATTGTATTTACAAAGATATTTTACATTATTAATTCTCCTGTCCTAATGAAGTCTCTTAGATGGCGTACTCCACTGCCACTATCGCACAGGGCTGTTTTGGGAAGGTGTACAAGGAGAAGTACAATGACACCTGGGCTGCTGTAAAGAAGGTCCCCATGCAACTAATCAGTAGGAAGGACCTGGAGAGAGAGTGTGATGTGTACGAGTAAGTACAAGTAAATATAACACCCAAGTTTACAAAATGTCAGAAGTAAAAGTTGTAGTGAAAGTTTTCCCCTAATAATAATAATAATAATAATGTGTTCTAAATATATTATATTTTAAACAATTTATTAAATGCTATATACTATTTGGGGAAATTTAAATAATGTGTCACCAATATAGGTTAACATATAGTGTACATTATTACTGGTATCATTTTTGTCATTAAAAAAACCTTTTCTGTTGTACCTACAAGAGTGCCCAGCAAGTATTTATTTGATACTTTGAATATATAAGATATTAAAACTTAATTTACAGACTGTAATGTGTGCATTACCAAATTTCTCTATCAGAAGACAGAAGACATGCATGTTATTATAAGTGACCACATTAAATGAAAGTCAGTACATACGACACATGGCACTGGTGGTAATTTTTATTGATTTTGTGTGTGCCTTTCTTAGAAAGCTTTCCTGATCAAAATCCTTTTGAGAAAATGTTGGGTATAAAAACATGGAGTTCAACAAAATTTGGTGGTTTAATGATGATATTGATACTGAGACACATAATTTCACAGGCCTGTCAAGCAAATTCTGCTCACCTAAAGATAGAAAATCCTGATGGTTTCAATTCTTGAAACTAAACTTTGTTAACTTGTGCATTTCTCTTTCTCTCCATGATATGTTACTACTGAAATGCAGCAAGGCAAAGCATCCCAACATAGTGAAGCTTCTAGGCAAAATAAATCTCAGAGATGGGAAATGGATAATTCCTCTAGAGTTTATCTTCGGAGAGGACTTAGAGACCACCATCTTCCATGCATCAAAGTCTAAAATACAGGTAAAGTTGTAATGACAGCAGAAAAAAAGCACATCATTCATTATGAAATAAAGGACAGTATTTAAGATTTGTAAAATATTAAACACCAAAAAACAACAAAAACTAACTACTTGAACCTCTATGCAAATATGAATGTAGTTAAACTACCAGCTAGAAACTGATCTCTTATAAAGATCTTAGAAAGTATCAATTGGTTTTTATAGTCATGATGGTCATACTGATCTCACCTTTTGCTTGAATGTGGTTAAATGTACTATATATATGAAATCTGGAGGAATCTGAATATGACCCTGAATACTGAAAGAAATCTAAACAAGATGTTATTTTTCTGTGACTCTAGTCTGCAAAACAAAGTTTGTTACACCATAACGTTAACAATTTATTTTAATCCAGGCCTAAAGGAAAAGGGAGTGTCACTAAATATGAGGAAGCTGAGTTGACTATTATGCAAGTGGTAGATGATACAAATCCAGCTAAACTTGAAATTGTCTCTACAGTTTTCTCCATCTGTTAAAGGTACTATCATTATTGGTATGTGTGAAGGCCTGCTTCACCTCCACTCCAAAGACATTGTCCATCAAGACCTCAAGCCTGAAAACATCATGGTGAGTAGAGATGTGTTCATGCTATACTCACATTTTGCCAGTATTGTATTTAGTGCTAATTAACAAATGCCAGCATGCTAACAGACTAAACTAAGGTTAACGTTATCATAAAAGAAAACCTGCTCAACACACTAGTTATCATAGTGAGCTTGTCATTCTAATGTTAGTATTTGTGCCTACATAAAGTCTCACAGAGCCACACGTGTGGCTGTAGACTCACACATCTGTAATCGCATAGCAGAAACTGAAGCAGAATGACCTGTTTATTGTTTACTGTATTATACACATATGAAGCTCTGTGCGTTGTAATTTTGCAAAAAAATATTTCATACAGAGAAAATCATATTTTTCCTTAAGGTGGAACATAACACAAACAGAGCAGTAATCATTGACCTGGGACTGGCCAAATTCTTCCGATATGGTCTCAACTCTGCTATGGACATGGGGAATGAAGCCTACTCAGCTCCAGAGGTGCTGCAGAGGCGTAGTCAGCGGGACCAGCGTTCAGATGTGTGGGCCATGGGTAAGATCATCGCTGAGTTCTGTGCCCGAATTAGGCTGTACACACCCACCGTCTGTCCCGCCAAGATCAAGGAGACCCTGCATGATCAGCCATACTGCCACGCTGTTTGTAGGATGGTGGAGACTAACCCTTCTCTGAGGGCCTCTATGGGAGGGGTTATAAGTGACATACGAAGGGCTGGAGGTGCAGGAACTACAACCATTCAAAAAGATCTCCTTAAGCCACCTCCACCTAACAGTAATGTAAGAAACCATTCTCCAACACCAGTGAACAAGGATCCATCACCACTACACAGGGATCCATCACCGCTGAACAGGGCTCCATTACAGTTTAATAAGGATCCATCACAAATAAATAAAGCTCCTTTGCAGTTTAACAAGGATCCATCACCACTAAACAAGGGTCGGTCACCACTGAATTGGGAGCGATCTCCCAGACCCGACTTAAAAATATTTCAGTCGCCACCTGCACTGCACCACTCTCCTTCCCCTGTCCTTCCAAAAGCAGATGACAAGGCTCTGGTCCCAACAGGTGGAGCTGACGTCACACATGAATTCATGAAGATGAGATTGTACCAAGAAGCTGCCAAGGATCTGCCCTGCAACCTGCCTGCCACAGGTAGGGTGTTGGTGCGACGCTTTGAGCAGAAAGACGGGGAGTTGGAAGCGTGGGAGCAGAAGGAGGTGGTGACACGTGATGGGAAGATAGTCAAGTATGACGATGTCAAGTTTAATAGCAAATAAGGATAGGAGCTATTCAGCAGATACTTTAGCTCTGCAAAAAGTGATTACATGTGCTGGTTGAGTGGTTTGTTCAGGGTCACTTTAGTTTTAGTATCTTCTAAGGAAAGCATGAAAATTTCCACTAAAAAAAGGGTAAACTGAGAGGGTTATACTAGAGTCTGCTTCTGACACAAAGAAAATGGCCTTGACACTTTATAATCCTACAGTGTTGCAGAAGCTGTTATAAGACGGCAACTTGGAATAGCTTTGGTTGTGCTGTAACATGATATTCAGCTATGTTAGGAATTTGATTGAGGTGCTCATTTATTTACCAAGAATATCTGCAGACACGAACAATCTGTGACTGTTTTTCCAGAGTCTAAATGTATTAGACTGTGAACATGGCTCATATGATAAGTGTATATTTATGTATATAAATAAATCTTTGATACATCTGCAGCAATACCTGACATATCTTGTTTTTTTGTTTACATTTGTTTTACATTTTGTGTTGTTCCAGTACTCTGAAATCTGACCAGGCAATGAAAAGAAAGAAAACACCACTTGATAGTTATGACACTGCTGCATTAATGTACATCTGAACTCATCACCACCTGCACCAGGCACCTTAAAACGTCATCACTGCTAACTCTACTGATCCCTACTCAGCATTCACTGTACTCACGAGTGCCTCTGCTTGTTGTGTTGAAGTCCGTTTAGACCATTTTACATTTTGTTTCCTCTTTCAAACAAATTCAAAATCAAGTGTCAGATTTGAGGTCTAGAAGTTTCCATATAAAAATAAGCTGAATTTGTTTAGTCAGTACCTCAGCACATGTGGCTTTTTCTCAGTTGTCTGTGGATCTAGATCTGTTAATCCTCCAGTCTATCGAAGGCCCATATTGAGAGGATGTGGGAAGTGTGGTTTCCTTTGCAGATTTGAGGACTAACAATGTCTTTGTTGGGTTGGGCTGAATACTGGCATTTTTTGTTGAACTACCCTCTGAGTTAAGTAAGATGAAAACATTTGTTTGCTGAAGTCCTGAAGTACACAAACTTTTCTCACTGTTTCCAGGGTAAGCCTACATTGTCATAAGGATCTGCTTTCAGGACAAGGAGGCAAAGTATCGGAAAGTATAAGCAGTACTCTCGTGTAACTTTGAAAGAAAAGTGACAGATGAAAAAGACAATGTAAAGTTTACTGTACTGTTCCTTTTTGCCATGCTTAATATCATTATGAACATAGAAGAATGACAGAATTGCTAGTGGTATAAAGAACATAAGTATACTGACAGTTTGTCTCAAGATTTCCGTTTTTTAAAACCATCATTGCCACCCTTTGAGGGGGCAGAAACATCAACACCTTTAAATATAACACACTTTAATACGACTTATTATATAATTATATATTATAATTATACGACCTAAACATATTGTAGAGTTATCACATTTCTGACCGTTTTAATGAAAACTGAGAAGTTATAAACATGTAAAAGCAGAATTCATAGAGCTGCTTTGTTGGACTGCATTATACTGTACAGGTGTACCCAATAAATTGGTCAGTGTGTGTAACGGTCAAATTTACCTCAGCCATGTTGCCAACCCATGCTGTGCTTCAGGCCCACAGGCCTCACTAACTACTGCTAAAACAAAAACAAAAGCGACTTGCATACAGTACCTACCTTTTCCACATTTTGTCATTTGTGTGTTCCTTCATGATGCCGAGGGTTCAGGAACTCTGAGGCTTCACCAGAACAGCTGTATTTATACTGAGATTAAATTACACACAGGTGTAGGTGACTTCTGAAGGCACTTGGTCGCACTGGATTTTATTTAGGGGTATCAGACTAAAGGGGGCTGAACACAAATGCACACCACACTTTTCAGATTTTTATTTGTAAACACTTTTGAACACCATTTATCATTTTCCTTCCATTTCTCAATTATGTGCTACTTTGTGCTGGTCTATCATATTAAATCCCAATAAAATACATTTAAGTTTGCTGTTGTAATGTGACAAAATGTGGAAAAGTTCAGGGGGTATGAATACTTTTTCAAAGCACTGTAAACATTGGGCTCAGCCAAAGCAACGTCTTTTAAAAAAAAGGAAACCACAGGTGTACTGACTAACATACACAGAAAGTGTCAGCCAATAAAAACAACGGTTGATGACAGAGAGCTCGAAGTCTAGAAAATATGAGTAGAGTATGAAAATCTGTTATGTGGAATAACCACAACAGTTTTAACTGTGGTAGATAATGATGTATTTATGTAAGATGCCACTTCTCAGATTAGAAGTTGATTGAGAAAATATGACCTTTAAATTCACTGTAAAATTCAGTGTTAATACCTTGATAATTTTACATCGGTGGAGAGCAACAGTTAGTTGGCTGTGATTACTAACTTAAGGTTTAACCTCTCTGGTGAAGATAGAGGAAATACTGCCTATGCAGCAAATTTGTGGTTTAGGCATCATGCTCATTTCATGTTGCTCATTAATGAAGTTTTTTTGTTCATGACAAATCTGAATTCAAAATTATAAATGCTAAAATATTTCACATTTTTGGATTGCAGATTAAAGTTTATCCATGATCACAAACTTATGCATGTTGTAAAGTCGTATCTTAGCAAAAATATATAATTTAGTTGGAGCGTAGTTATTTCTGGAAAATAATTAATCAAATAGTAGACAGCCCAAAAATCAATCGCATGATTGTTTTCCGTCATTTTCACTATTTTCTAAAATCTTATAGAAAAAACAATTATTGACAGAAGAACTATCATTAATTCTTTATCAAACCTGTAGTGATTAATGTTAAGGAAAAGGCCATTTTCTTATTAGTGAAGTGCATTGTCAGCCAGATGTGAGCATATATTGGCCTCTGTTGAACTTTAGTGTAAACAGCAACATCGCTGATCAGTGCAAAGTATTTTCCGAACTGAAATTGATATCTGTCAACGACTAATACACTTAGAATTGCATGAGTCCAATTGTAAAAAACTTATTTTATATAACTGTACACTTACTCTGTTTAGTTGTGGGATGGATTTGCCAGGCTGCTTTGTGGTGATTTAGACTACATTCTGATTTTGAAATTAATTAAATCACAATACGACATATATTTTAACTCATTACCTGAAGGTTTGGGGTTTACGTGTGGTATTTTGTTTCACTTTTTTCCTCAACATGTCATATGTGTGTGGTTAGGTGTGTTTGGTACAGAGGGACAAGATCAAGAACCCAACAGTCAGTCAGCTTCAGAGGTCCTCTGCAGAGATGGATGACTCTTTGGTCCTTCTGCAGCATGGAGGGTGGGTTACAGTAGGATTATATGTGGTAACTGGAAGCTGGAATCTTGCTTTGTTAAGTGAATATTGGAAGTGGACTAATCTTTGTTTAATAAAGTAACACAATTTATTTAGAATTATCAGTTTATTTATGAATTCAAGGCCACTCTGGACTGGGCAGATTTCATATAGAGAGCACAAATAACTCACAAAGTCACATTGCCCATGGTTGCTTTAGTACTACCCTGTGATGACTGCTTCCTATAGTTGCTGAGCTTATCCACATCAGAACGGAGTCAAATCAAGTCAAACATAAAGTGGCTTAAAATTGGAAGAAAAAAAAAAACATCAGGTCAAGTGTTACATAATAAAAGAAGTCTGTACATTGTGACTTTGGAAATATACGCTTACTGTGTACAATTGTCTGAAAGATGTTCTTTTTTACCCTTAATTTTTACACAAGAAGAATTCTGCACACAACAGTCACAATAACAGTTCCCAGTACAATCCAGCATGCTTCATATTTATAGGTGAGCACTGATTTTTATCACATACATATTGTACTGATTCCATTGCCAAAGTCTTACTAATTGCTTCTTTGCCATGCATACTTAGTCTTGATATAAAAATAATATAATCACACATATTAGTAGCTAAATGTTGAAAAGTTAGTATTGTGTAGTGTGTTGCTAAGGCCATGGGAGCTGTGTACGAATTCACAATAAAATCATATTACAGTAAATATATCATCTATTCATGAGAATCTCAATCACTCTAAGCTCATCTTGTCAACATCAACAGAAAAATATAACAAAAACATCAAAGCTTTCATCCCTTAACTAAACAAAAAAAATTTTTTAATTTGTGGTTTGGGTAATTATGGGAAAGTATGAAAACATGTTGCTTTAAAATTATCTGAACAAAGCCTGTAATATAGGAAGAAGAAAAAAATGCCTGTTCATCAAGTTATAGAAACCATTCATAACATATAGAGTATACTGCATACACATATTTTTTATTTATCATCACAGCTTTTCATGCAGTCGTCTTTGGTTTTGTTCCCTGGTTAATACAGGGACGCTCACTGGCTAAAGGGACTGTTTTTTTGTTCGTTCATTTTCTTGTGTAAACAATCAAATCTGTCAGAGTGGAGAGAAAAAGAGGGTCAGCATGCAGCAATACGGGCAGTGGGAAGAATATGGCACATATTAAAGTTTTTTTCTGAGAAACGAGAGGACAGTGTGTTTTAAGTGTTTGAAACAGACAAAAAAAATAATAGAGAAAAGCCTGCTTCCTTGTATAGATGAATCAGCCTGTTACTTGTGGATATTACTCAGGAAGTCTGCAACACGAGTCCAACTTCCATTTAACAAAAAAACAACATTGTGGCACCATCAAATATAAATCACAGACAGAGATTTTTTTGTGTTGTGGTTTGGACTCAAGATAATGAACTATTGAGTATGTCTAGACCTTTATATTTAGCTACAGTGATGTAAGCTTGAGGCAGCAGCACTTGAGGATCTCAACTCATGTACCTTCACTCATACATGAACACTGCAGTAAGAACTTTTATGCAGGGCAAATGCATTTTCTCGTTAATTTCTCAAAGACTTGTGTAGATAAAAGACTGGCAGAAGATATTTTGAATAACATACACATTGTCAAGACTAATTGCAGAAAAAGTGCTGCTGGAGCATGCTGGCACTTTTGAAGAGCAGTACTGATCACAATCAACATCAATATATTAAAAAAACATCAAGCAAGACAGACTCCATTTTGATGTGAATTACAAGCTCATATGAAGGCAGAGGACTGATCACCGTCACTTAGAAATGCCCCGTTTTGATACAGGTAAATACATAATCCCCACCCCTTTCGCACGCACGCGCGCTCACACACACACACACACAAATGCAATCAAATGTTCTAGATAAGATATGCTGAAATTAAAAAAAAGATTTGAAAGGCTCACCAAATGCTCCGATTACCCCACAGATCAGCCCTTCACCGAGAAGCTGTACCTTGGCCCTGCTGTACAGAATTAAAGTGATTTCACTGTGTCTCATTCCCACTGGTAATTGCACTTCATATCCTCCACAGCTATGAAAACACTAGAAAACTTTAACCTATAATTTTACACAGGCCAAACTTAAGTAGGGAACCTCTCTGTATAGGAACACGTTCTAAAAGAAATCCCAGATATTTGCCAGGAGATATGTGCACAGTTATGTCAAAAGCGGTACTAATAACAGTATTATAAGATTCTTCATTCACTACACACTGTAGCAGCTTTACACACTCAATCGTCTCCTTCACTGTATTCATTGGCTTTGAGACAAAAACAATTAGTTTGACTGTTGTGGCACAGTGTGACTGCTGGAAACTGCAGCTACTGCTCCCTTAAAACAATATTCTCAATAAAGTTCAAGTGAAAAGACAAAACATAAATGACAAGATTCTAAGGCATCACAAGGTTTATGCAGCGACCACAGCGCTGTAGATATATTAACTCACAGAGTCCAACTTTTACCCTTTCTTTCGCTGTGGCTCCCTTGGAAGAATAAGCAGTATAGTAACAGGATTTTAGGTACCAAAGTGGAAAGCTGTTACCTAAGGTCTGAAAAACTAAAACTTAATCACCCAAATGAGCACCTGACTGTCTGCAGGCAGTAATATGTTGATTCTCTACAAACTAAATCCTCCACAAACAGATGAAATAGCTTAATATGAGCAAAAAAACTCCTGGTCACTGAGGAGAATCCACCATCCTGCAGCTTGTACTGGTAGGATTGTAATTGTAGTAAGTAATGGCAGAGGATAGACTATTTTTCTGATTGATCTTCTTTCTGTTTGGCAGGAGGTTTGGCTGGGTCGTTTGATTGAACTGATAATTTCTTGGCTGGAGGAGCTGGTGTTGGGGGAGGTGGATGTAGTCCAGCCTCAGTGCCAATGTTGACAGTGATGTTTGTGTAGAGGGGAAAGTATTCCCGTGAAATTATCTCATATTCTACTGTATTCATCCCATCCAGTTTCCAGGTCTGTCGTGTTTTGGCCAGCATGTTGAATCTTAGATAGAACAAAGAAAGAGCAGTTAACGTGAAACTTGTACATTGTACCGGTACACTAAAATAAAAAACATAGCAAATAATACAATTTCTGTCTGTTTACTGTACCTTTTCGGGTTCACGTCATTGCCCTTGTCCAGCTTGTGTTTAATCATCTTGTAACGGCCAACCTTCAGTGATGGACGAGTGATATACATCCCTGCCAGAGACACTCTGAGAAGATGAGAAACAAATGTCAGTCTTTCAGTGGACTGTGTCACAAACAGAGCTCTAAATGTGGCTCAAGAGAATATAAAATAAAAAAATAAACATCCATAGCATCCATAACAGAGTTAGAGAGACTTGGCTAATTTTACTATTCACAGTCACATTTACCATTTTAAATTTGGTTTGTGTCTCTTTGTGCTTGTTTAAATAAATTATCTACAAAAAGTCCAACTTTTCTTCCCAGGAAGTGAGTTCAGTCAATATTTAAGCAGAGATTTTAAACAGGAGCGAGCTGTGGATGGATTTTCACATTAGAACCTCTCAGTCGAAGCTAATCTAAACTATTCTTACCTGACTCCAATATCATCATCCTCTCCACCCCAGCCCCAGTAGTTGTTGGGAAATCCATTCATTTTGAGGTAGTGTAGTGGTGTCAAAGCTGACACTCCTCCAAAGTACATCTTGTACGGAAGCCTGGAAAAGCGCAATGATCACAAATACAAAGTCAAGTATTTCAAGTAAAAGCAGAACCCAGAATGTGCTATGGGTCTATCTGTAATGATTAATAATTAATCTTAAAAATATATACTTGTAGCCAAACTTGTCCATGGCGATGGCTGCATGCTTGGGGTTGGCGTCACAGATATATGTGTTGCGATCATCCTCTGGAATGAGGTCCACATCATGGAAGAAGAGACAGTCCCAGTCTTCCTCCCTCATGGCTTCCCGAAAACCAATATTCATCAGCTTGGCTCTGTTGAAAGTGTAATTTCCAGCCTGTGGAGCATAGACACATAGTGTCAGAGTAGTTGAGTTTGTAAGTAGTTGTTGATTGTTGTATGCTACAAAAAAGTACTACTTTTAAAAATAGTACTTAAGCTACTTAATTAAATTAAACCAATTATAAAATAAATTATAAATTTAGATACAAAGTTTTCCCCACCACAATGTTGATATTGCAATATATTCTTGGGCCTTATTCTTATGTTAATACCTTGATACCTCCATTGTTTATCAATCAGCTAGATTTATTTTGGAGGTATCTGCTACAGAAAGACAAGACATATCATAAGAAGTTTAATATTATTACTGTGCAATAGCCAATCCAGCTCAAGAGGTGTAAGAAATAAAGGCCTGAGGGGTAAACATGAATGGTTACAAGCAGCTAAGGAGATTAAACCTAAGCCTTTTCATCCTCTGACATGCACATTCAGTAACCGCACAGCAGAGGGAACCCCTCATTCAGCCTTAACTGTAGTGGGTGGCAACCTAAGGACAGACTGTTTATATCTAGAAAATTAACCAGTAGGTAGGTGTAAATATAAACACTAAAAAAAGAGTTTTACCTGGTGAATAAGGTAAATTCCATAGTTGAGTTGCTGTCGCTGAAGAAAAGGGTGTAGATAGTAGAGCAGGAACTTAAGGTGGTGTTCTCGGTTCCTGTGAGGAATGATGATGGCTGTTCGGTGCCTCGCATCACAGTCAGGTGGCCTGTAGCGTCCTCCGCGTACCACGAGTGGATTTTTCCTCTGAACCTCTGCTAGAGTGAGCCCTGATGGAAAACTAAGATGGATTGGTCCACCTGTGGGCTCAAATCAGTCTGATGTCAGTAGGACGCAGAATATGTGTGTATAAGTCAAGGCAAATCATGTGGTTACAGTTCGAGAGCCTGCGATTTGAATGTGAAATCTGTTTACAAATGACCTTTTCTGAGTCTGACCTGAACTTATTCTAAGAAAAAAAAACTGACAAAAGTCGGATGTGTTAGTAAAAATATCAAAATCAGTTCAGACACCTGTTTTTAAATGCAAGAAACACACTACAGTTGGATACACAAAAAATAAATTAAGCCTGTCCATGTCTTCTGCACTAGCTTATCAAAAATGATCAAGTCATTAAAGGTTTTGCTAAAATTGACACTTTTTACAATATCAGCTGAGGAGCACAGAAGTAGGTAGGAGTTTTCTATAGAACCGGTGGTGCTGACAGACTCCAGGTAACAGGATAGAACAGATTCCACTGCTCAAAATGTCGCAATAGTTCAACTTTGAATTGTGTATAACATCTTTCATCATGTGCCACCGGATACAGAAACATTTTATAACATTACTGTCTATAGCAGGTATAAGAAAATAATTTACTTTTGTAAATTACATTTAAGACTTTGCTTTTAAAGGCAAGGCAAGTTTAGACTTTGCAAGATTGAAAAACAGTTTTATGTGATTGAAAACTGAATATCAGATTTGGGAGCTTGGCCAAACAACAGATTGATCAGATTGAGGTCATAAAATGTTTCTTAAATACTAAAAAAATTAAAATAATTATCCATATGTTCGTTTTGTGTGTGGCCAAGCTGGATTTTTTTTAAATGAGAAAATTACAACACGCATTCCCCAAAAATGTGGCCGTGTCGCTGCAAACTAACCTGTCTGGACTGTTATGAGAAAACAATGCCAGTTATTCTCTCCAAACTCGTTTCAGTAAACCTTCAGGTGGTTTCTGTTGATTCCCTACTGCCTGCTGTTCAGTAATACCTCAAACAACATTTTCTAGAAAAATCACCAATGCCTTCAGGCTTGGTTATCAGGAAGTGGTTCACAATTACTGGTAGGAATTTAAGAAGAAAGAAAGACAAAGGGCAGAGACCAGCAAGCAGAAAACCGAGATGTTTTGACAGTACATTCTAGTTATACTGAATAAACATTAAGCAGAATCAGATAATCCAGCTCAGGGGTATTCAACGAAAACCCCACAAGGTCCAGTTCCCCAAAATCCGCCTTATTAAAAGATCCAAACTACAATTTATTACTCATTTATTAAACATTTCAACAAAAAAGATTTTTTTCTCCATTTATGCATTTAACATTTTCAAGTTATAAGATGAGTATTCATGAAAAAAAGTCTCTTTCTCTTGAACCTTTTATAAGAGATTCTTCATTCATTCTCATTAGTGTATCACTTTGGTATAACTGAGGTATGAGAAGGAAAGAGACAAGACATCTTCTAAAATTACAGCTCTTCCGTTAGCTATGGTGGACCACTGGGAGAACATTTTTTGTGGTTCGATCATATGTTCATACCTCGAACAGTTGTGGGTAACTTTCTTCAAATTGTCTGTGTTTTATTGTATAATGGCATTTAACTTTGCCACTTTTTACAACTACCACTGACTCGTAGCAGACCAGGCATACCGGTCTTGCTGCGCTTGTAGTGAGAAAAGAAGGCATGTGTGTCCAATCTATAAACCTTTCCCCCCCCCCAATATCAGCCTCTCTGAGTTGTGAACAAGACACCCGTTTGTTTCTTTTCCTTGCCATATGACCAGTCTGCTCGATTTAACTGCCCTTCAAGATTGGCAATTTGCCCCTACGAACGACGTGTCAGCGGCACATCTGTTGCATCACCATCTACAATGATGCACATGGATAGTATGATATGTTTGCCTGCTGCCTTACTACAAGCACACTAGTCTATGATAGTGTCTATTATGGTTATAAATAGTTAATACATAACTTTTAAAAGCACATATCCTGTATCCAGAACATTTGAAAATTCATAAAAATGGAGGAGAAACCTGAAGGAGAAACAAGTTGTCCTAAACAAGTGATGACTATATAGAGGCACAAAATGACAACTAAATTGGACTAAATTTGCTGCCAATTCTTAATCACTGAAATGCTGCTGATTAAATAGAGAAAATTTGTATATTCACAGAGAAAGTGTGGGCTGCTTATCTATACCACATGACCACAGTGACAAATGATAATATGTAATTTGAGACAATTGCCATTATTCGTTATTCTAGAAAACTGGCATTATACATAGATGAATGCTGTTTAGAACTACAACATATTACTATTTAAACACAAATAAGCAAGATCACTCACCTATTAGAGGGGATGTCTTAGGGCAGTAGGGCATGCCATCTCCATGGCTATGACCTTTGGATAGGTGGGAGAGGTTGGCATACACATCACCGGCAGTGATGCTGCCTGCTGTGTGGTTGCGACCTGCCAAACCAGTGGTGTCGGGTTTGCGGAAGATGCGAATGAAGTAGGTCACCCTCTTCTGATATCCCTCTCGAGACAGTAGTGCCATGACCACAAGCTGGATGCCCAGGAACATGAAAAGGTAGCGCCATTTGGACTGGATACTGAACATGGCGACAACGATGCGGCGTCAAAATGATAGAGCCAGTGCAGGAAGTCAAGCAGGTTTTGAGCAACCCGACTCTCACTAAATAGATAGTGGCCTAAGGAAGCTCTCTACAAAAAAGTGATGATCATCAACTGTGCAATTGGTGGAGGCTGTTCTTGTGGCTGCACTTTCTCTAAAATATGGCAATATGTTGTCTGTGACAGTTACTGTATTTCAATTCACTAATAATCTGTGGAAATATAGAATTTGAAGTAGACAAAAGTAAATCAAAGGCACTTTTGGTAGGATGTAAAAGAAAGAACACCAATAAAGATAAAATAGAAAAATATTCTACACCAAGAACAAACGGTCTTTTCTAATGTTCTCTATTTCAGTACATTTCTTGCTGCAGATCAGTATGTGGCAAATATTTCCAAAGTTGACTGCTGGCCCAAGTCGTGATTGGTGTGGGGTGAAAATACCAGTCCCACATCATGTAGTTTCACCCCCAGTGAATTCCATCCATTGCCTTTAGAAGTTCATTCTCCACCAGTCAAATAAATGGCAGTGTCAATGCCTTTCACTCACTCTCTTGCTCTTTCTTCCTCTCTTTGTGACCTATTTGCTGCCTTCTGCTCTCCCTCATGCTCTATCCTGAGGGAGTCCTCTGCAACAACAACTGCCGACAAAAGAGAGCATATGCAGGCGTATAGGCCCTATAGTTTACAGAGGATTATACAGCTTCCAGCAACTCACTTCCTGACTGGCTGGAGAGCCAGGGGGAGTGGACCATGTCCAGTGTGGGAGGGGTGGTCAGAGGGTTGTGTTTGTGTGTGTGAGACAGTGTATTTGTTAGGGGGAGGGCTTCAGTAGAGAGTCAGGCTGAGCGAAAAAGAAATGGGGGAGGAGGTGGAAGAAGAGGAGGAGGTTGGACAGCTTTGATTCCTACTGCTATTGTCCCATAAAGATGCAATCAACAGCTCAAGGGGTTCAAGCAGCTCAATGCCAACAGTCACTGGAATCACTGGATGGACAGGAATTGGACCAATCAATCCAGCACAGCTCTGAAAGACAAAACACAGAAAGAGGAGGGACAGTTACATTGACTGACACCCTTTGGTTCAAAATGTTGACATCAGCGATTTTCTACTTACAGCTCAGTGTTTTTTCCTTACAAACAATGATCAATTGTGCACAATACAGGCGCAACAAATGCACTGTTTGTGTTTACATGGAGACTCTACAGCACAGTTGGATAACCTTGACTAATCAGGGCCAGCGTGGGTTTCAGTGCAGTCTCCCTGCTGCCCAGAACGAAAGGCAGGCAGGAAGCCATGCAATGCCGTGGGGAAAAAACCTTCCTATACTGAAGCCAATAAAGTCAAAGGCCTTGTTGCTATAGGTTGCTACAATGTAGTGTTTGCTGACCTTGCACAACCTATACCACTGCTTCTGTCAGCAGCAGTATCCAACACATTCTTAGTTGTAAATCAATTAGTGCTTGTTAAAGTAGCCAGCCTCAGACCACTAATCCTAATCCCACTGAATTCAACCAGACTCGTGGGCAGACTGAGACACCAATAAAATCTGTTTGAACAAAAGTTTTAAACAAGAGAAGCTGCAACATCTCACCAAGACTTTATGCCAGATTTTATAGACTCTATTACTAATTTTACTATTAAGACTTTATTCTCTGTTTTGTTTCAAGTCAGTTGCACCAAAGGAATGGTATAAAATCATATAGAATTGCCCCCAGTTCCCTGGGAATTAACTTTGTTACATTTATAAAAATTTGTTGTAACCTTAGTTTCAAAGGCCAACTCATCCTTTCCGCAACCTTATGGCGTAAATTTCGCCATCTGACCAAATCCATGAAGGTTCCCTGAGGACCCTGAGCGGATATGTGCAGTCTGCAGCCCAAAAAAGTTCAGGGGAAGTAGACTGGATGCATCTTTTGTGCACTGTATTTTTCCCATATTTAATCATAATCCTATCTTTTTTTGTGTGACTTTTTTAACATAGTTCATTCAAATACAACAAAAGATGTTTCTTACTGTCAGGTCACCATCATGTTCTGCGTCGACAGTCCATCCAAGAACAAGCAGAAACCATGAACAGGCCTTAGGTCATAAAAGACGGTTGATTTTTTCGCTTGGCCTATGTGTGCTTTATGCAAACAATTTCAACAAAAGTTAAAAACAGACAAATACCATAATGCAGGCATTTTAATGTCCTTTTAGTTAATTTCCACTGAATCATCAGTATGGTGTTGACATCTTTAGCACTTAGAGCACGCCATTATGCTAATTAGATGGTAAACGATGTATTATGAGCCCTCTCGTGAAGAGCACATTAGTTTTCAAAAGCCATGCATTTTTCATGTGTTTGTTAGTCATTTGGAAACAATGGTTCAAGGAGCAAAGTGCGATCCTAACACTGATTATGTGTTGACAGCTTTAACTAAGATTGTGAGCTGCATAAAAACCAAGCACATTAAATTATCACAGTAATGAGGCTAAATGTATCTGTTCTGGATTTGGACATCACACAGATACACAAACACATTTTTATGAAAGCACGGATAACAATAACAAACATCAGAACACATTTACAGGAAATGTAGATTTCAAAAGATAATGATGATGCCAGGTAGGAAGTCAAAACAGAATTAAAAAAAAACAAAAAACATACGATAAACTGACCAAACATACTTAACATATTACTCCACCACAACCAAACATACTGGTTGTGGTGAGTATGAATGAGGTTAAGTTACTGACTCCAAAATAAGAGACAGTTTGAATGTGTATACAATGATAATTAAAAATATTGATCAACATGAAAAAAAAAAACACATGACAATGCTAGTCTTGATAATTTGAAAAATAAACCTTATACCATATTATGTTAACTATGAATCTGCAATGCAATGTTGTTGTATAAATAATGACACTGATTATAAATCAGATATTATGTACTGACAATGTACTGAAAATGGATAAAGCTACAACCCAGTTTGTTACTGAAACAAGTTTTACCTACAAAGATATACTGATGATGACATCTAACTCATCTTTGCTAACTGTAGTGTTCAGTCTTGCTTTGACAGCAGAGTGAGGATTTTCAATTCAAAGATAATCAAATTTTTCTCTACAAGGATATGCGGATCAAAAGAGAGCTGACATCCTCTCCTTACTGCCGGAAATAATTTTCCTCTTCACATAGAACTGTGAGCAGATGGGAACTTGACCCTTCTAAATTTGCCTATCCCCTATAATAACCCAACAGATTATAAAGATCATGCCATAAAGGTTAATCTCATAGTAGGGGAATTTACCACTTATCCACCCAGATATGTTAAAAACAGCACACAAACAAGTGACTGGGAAAAAAGTAATCTGAGCCATCACTTCAAGTAATGACTAAGACTTAGTGTTCCATGCTCTTTAATGCTCAATAAATTAATATAAATAACTGAACTATATCAGGTTTCAAGGGCAAAACATATCCGATAAAGATCAACATAGCAAGCAAGTTTGAACTGATACACCATTAAGCATCAGAACCACCACCAGAAATCCCACATGGACTGAGTTCAGAGTTTCTATGGTACTCCCAACCTATTCACTCATATAGTGTCTACAGCGTCATATTCATCTGTAATAAGATATATATGTTTCACAAAGCAATAAAATTGTGGTTTGTGTTAGTGCTTCAGGGTCATATTGTGGTTGAGTCTGCTTTTACAGTTAGAAGCTTTAGTATCAAGAAGCTCCTTCAATAAAGTGCAGGTGCACACACATAAAAGTTACCAACTAACTAAATATGATGATTCATTCTGTGTGAGTGAAAAGCATGAGAATGAGGTGTGAACCACACCAAGAACGACAAGGGACAGTAGCCAACAATCTGGTTACACTATGTACTTTCAACTACGTCTCTCGTGCATGGTTATCCTCCCTCTCAGCACTAGAATTTAAAAAAGAGGCAGTTTGGCATGACATAACATACTCCAGCCACCAAAAGCAAGTCATTCCCTGCCCCCTCCTTTTCTAATTTTTCTACTTCACTCTGTAATATGCATTTTAAACAATGATGGCACAAAATAACAAACAAGTGGGACTTGTTTGTTATTTTGTGCCCACAGGGCATTAATATTACATACTCTGTTTATGGTATGCCCACATGCATACATGTAATGACTGAATGCAAGGAAGAGTCGAGAAGGCAAGAAAGGGGGTTACCATGAACAGCAGATAATAACAAAAGGTGGTAGGTGTATGGGTCCTCCTAAAGGGAGAAACTCATTCACAACCCACTGAAAGCTACAGCAGCCCCAGAGGGAGATAAACAAGAATCAGAAAAAGTCACAGAGAGGGTAACCATAGAGGCGGCTTACCTAACTAGACATTCCCACTTAGCTTCTATTGGTCGCCAGTCTTTCTTCGCCCTGGTTCAACCCCCAAGTCCTCTGAGGCAATTTACACACCCTGGCTAAGACGCAAAATAGGTAAAGACTGACGAGAACAAAAGTGCTTGCAACTTGTGCTACATATTAACAATACATATCACACAATCAATATAAGACCGAAATGACAGATATGGCTGTATCAGTTGAACACCACTGATTCAAAACAAAATCTCCTTTTTCTTCAGACTCTCCTGTGCGTGACTGCCTAAGGGCATCCAATTGCATGCCTACTTTTAGCAATAGTATAGTTTAGTATACCAGAAGTAGGGTCCCAAACATGGTTCATACAAATAAGTGGATGCAAATGTCAATGCCTGGCCCAGGTGGCACTAACACGTGTCCATGGCGAACATACCCAATGTGCGCGCTTACGTACCTGTGAAGGTGATCAGGTTCTATCCACAAGGCGACGATACATGCTAATGAAAGCTCAAAGCATTTCCATGACCAAAGCAGTAATGAAACATGGTGTCTGCAAAGGAACTTGTATTACTGCCATCCGTTACATGTCACTTATTGCTCAGGCAGAAAGAGAAAATGCAATATCAGTTCAGCATTTTCAACTATATTCCTGCCTGAATGAATAGACGGCAAAAGTATCATAAATATGACTATGTATACAGGTATGTTCAGTCAAAACATTCTCATCTCACAAACTGACACTTTCTACTTAGCGCTGCATACTGACACTAAAGGTATGCGTTGGTATAACTATTTGACGTCATGGGAATGATAGCGGCTGTCTGTCAGACCTCGTCATGACAACAATTATAAATGATCGTGACATTGTGGAAACATCAGGGTTGATTGACTTAATGCACAAAAACAACTGGGTTGGGCACAAAAAAAAGATTTAAGTCAAATTAAAAGACAAACTACGTACTTCCCCCTCCTTGAACCGCCACCTTATCGTGGTGGAGGGGTTTGCGTGTCCCAGTGATCCTAGGAGCTCTGTTGTCGGG
>JAUMHL010000009.1:5775205-5787802 GCA_032362345.1 Sandelia bainsii | reverse complement strand
AGCTGGAAGAGGTAGCTGGGGAGAGGGAGGTCTGGGCTTCCCTGCTTAGGCTGCTGCCCCCGCGACCCGACCCCGGACAAACGGTTGTTAATGGATGGATGGATGGCAATTTTCTTAGCCTATTCCGATTTATAATTTTTTTTAATAGTTTGACCTACCGATTCTAATTTCGTTTCTGTCTAAGAACTATAATTACGCAAATATATAAATACGCAAATATTTTGTTATTTTTCTTAATGACTAATTTCATTCTAGTTAAAAAAAAAAAACTATTACATAACTTTATTTAACTTTCCATCTTTCTCTCACTCTCAATTAAACAAATACCCAAATAAAAGTGCTCCAAGTTACTGGACAAAGTTTCAAGTTAAAATGAAGTGCTGTATTTGTACTTTTCCAGATGTAAACAGCTGCAAGAGGTAATAGAAACTGAATACAACTAGGCTCATTCACACCTTATTTTGGCCTTACAGGTGTTACAAACTGCAAGCCTAAAAAATTCCAAATTCAACGCCCACGACATTACTGTCTGTGTAACTATGTGCATGACAGAATCGGATATCTCAGACCCGTCATGGCCGATCACCCTTAAAGCCAGCTAATTCCGATCTCCAGCCGATTGATCAGTGCATCTCCACTCACAATAGCAATAGTATAACAAATTGTACAAAGTGAACATAGTAAAAACATTTGTGAGGTTTAAACAATAGTTGAAATAAAAATTCCCCCATTAGAAATGTGTACAAAAAGTGACAGATCAGGGACTAATTCCAGCAAACATGCCACAGTAGGCTTTTACTGTAAAAGCAGTCATGCAGCACTAACAGGAATGACTGACTTTTTTTAAAGCAAAGGTATTGTATATCCTCCTTTTTTTTAACCACATCAACTTGATATCTTGGTAATCTAAGTAATCTAGTGAGACTGTTTAGTCTGTAGTGACAACCTATCTGCTCCTATCATCCGTCACCTATTCCCAAAATAAAACTATAAAGGCATGTAAAACAAACCACAATGGGCATTCATTACAAAGCATTACAGTAACAGTGGCAGTTGTCTGACCTTAAAACTGGCCTTTATTCCTGAAGTTTCAATGTAAAACAGTCCATACCTTCATAAAATCCATAGCTTCAGCCAGATTGTTGGAGTTAATAGCTAATTCTGCACTTTAAGCTAACAGACAGGTTTCCTCTTGGAGAAAAGAGACATTTTCCAGTCATTGCTGTTGTGCTTGGTGCAGTTATAACCACAAAAAGACCTTTTCACACAGATCTACTCAAAATGCTCTCCATTCATTTAAGGTTGCTTTCTACTACCAGGATGTACACACATCTAACGGACAACATCGCTTGGACACCTGTCTGTATGGTGAAGTCTTGTCAGTGTAAGCTAAATAACAAATATTGTATAAAGGGGTGAAACTAATCTGGACAGGTGTGATCAGCAGACCACAAAGCACTCTTACACAATAGCTTCATTTTGTCTTTGCCAGGCTGCAAACACTTAAGGGAAATATCCTTTACACAAGCGTTAAAAAAACACAATGGGCTTAAGGTAAAAACGTCATTCAGATGCCGTATATGCAAGAAGGCCTTTTGTCCCAATCACCAAGCAATGAAATAATGTGCACACATTCCCTGAGAAAAGAGGTGTCTGCATAACAATGTTTGCCAGTGTTCTTGTCATGGCAACCCATCCTGTGCCCTGACCATCGGTACATGCAGATGGCACATGTCGCTTATAGAGGTTGCTTGAAGTCCGACTCCAGTGGGACAGACTGCTGAGGAGGGGTTGTAAAAGGAGACATGCTCTTTCTCTTTCCCACTTTGTCTCCTCATCTTTGTGCCTGTGGTTGCTCATACAGTTTCCATAGTGTAGTGTTCACCTCTGGTATTAACTATCCCACCAGGGACAATCAATCACAGCAACTTCCAGTGGGTTGGAAACTTAGCAATGGCAACCATGGAGACAAAAAAAACACAACAGAACTGGAACAACATATTATGTGTGAAAGAAGAGAGCTGACACCACAGGTTCTGCATCCTTTAGCCTATTCAAACAAAATAATGTAGGAAAGAAACGTAAGACCCAGTGGGGCTAAAATGATGCCCAAAGGTCGTTCTATGGGAATATCTAATTGAGACATTTACCGAAAAATGAACAACCATCAGCTGACACCAACAATTAAAACTACTGATATTGACTTTGAAAAAGAAATACTGCAGTTAAATATCATTTAACTCAGGATGTCAATATAAATAATTTGACAATATTTGGAATTTGACTTCAGTAGATGAAACCAGACCATGAACATTTCACAGTGGCAGATTTACAAATGCAAAGTCTAATTTAATTTTGTTTTGCTTCATTTACCTACGTCAAATACACATACACACATAATTTGGGGCTGTAGTAGTGCTTTAGTAACATGTGTTTTACTGTATTTTTGTTCCAAGTTAATTATTTATTTTTGACTAAAATGGAGATTTATGATGGCAAAATATCTGTTGCAGCAATGTGTAAGATGATAATAAATACAATGATATGGTAAGAAAGCATTAATGATATTAGTCTGTCACAGTATTATGTATAAAGAACAACCTCAACATCACAATATCTGCCAATTATGTGCAGTAACTGAGACATAAAAACTGTGGCAAAAATGGAGATTGTATGCGGTCACATCTAAATATGGTAACTTTTCTGTTGGCCAACATAATTGCCTAAATACTGGCACTTTTTATGTATTTCTATCTCAGTAAGTCAATTTCAAAATAGATTTAAAAAGCATATATTTTGTAATAAAAAACAGTCACAGGTAGTCTCCAGTCATGTCTATGGAGCACTATACTAATCAATGTCCTTTGTCTTTCAGTTGTTTACGAAATGTGAAAGATTGCATTACAGTGTGTATGCTTTCCCTGTCACAGAAGTGTCCCTCCCCCCCGTCATACCTGTCAATCTGACAGAGAATGGGGGGGGCATCTAGAGATTCTTTTGTCCTCAGGGGAGTGTGGTGAAAGAGTAGCGGCTGTGAAACCTGTTTCAGCTGGAAGTAAAGTGGCTTGGGCGATAAATAGATACTTTAAGCACTGCCTGATATCACACTGCTACCTGATAACGCGTGTCACCAGCTTACGCCCTTTATGAGTGGTAAACCAACAATTACAGCAGAACTACTTACAAATTCCGGTTGTCGTCCTAACTCGTAGCTACGTGTAGCTATGATTTTATCAATGACAGACCGTAGCTAACTTCAGAGACAAGCAAACTTTCTTGAGGTTTATTACGAAACGTTAAAAGTTGCGCAGACATTGTTCAGTTGAGCAGTAACTAGCTAACATTAGCTTAACCTTACACAATGTTGACTAGTTAACTGTGTGAGGCTGCTACTTCATTAATTTGCCAATAGTTAACTATTTCGAATAAAAGAAAATAAGAAACTTGTGCCTTCCTCTGTTTCTTCTAATTAAAGTGTAAATTAACATTATTGTTGCTGCTTTTTTCCGTTACGGGTCTTTACTTCAGCTAACACTACCGTAAACTATATTTCAACACTTGTGTGACTGCCGCGACCACCATAAAAACAAGAGGTAAACATCCACACTTTGAAACCAATAAGTCTGTACAGACCGCAGAGGAAACTGTTCTCACCCCAGCCTTCAACTACAACTAATTACCTCCAGCTGTGAGGAGAAAGACGAGCCAAACCGAGTCGAGCTAGCCGCTGCGGGTTAACGGACGTTAGTTAGCTAGTTAGCTGTAGCTAGCTGCCACACACGGTGCAGTTTTCGGTGTGAGTTGACAATATAGCGTTTAATTCCTACCAGAGTTGGTGCCTTGATCTCTTGGCTGGTTAGCCGTCGATATTCCCAGCAACACCCTCCGTCCTCCTGATATGTTTTGAAGTTGATGCGGTGCGGACGATGTGATGTCCGGTAGTCCCCAAGAACGAATGAGCAGAATCAGTGTCGCACACCACTTTTCTCCTCCCCTTCCCTGGAAACCCCAAATCACTCTGTGTGCATTTCTCCATAACATACTCGCTCTTTTACACGCGAAAATCATTAACATCGTGTTATAAAGGCCTTTCTGCAGTAATAATAGTTCTGCTACTGGCACTATTTAATTAGGTGTATAACTAGTCTGGTACAGAGCAATGCGAGGCCTGTCTATGTTTCTCAATAAATAAGGGTTATACAACACAACCAGCATCACAGAAAAAACAAGTCATAAAAAAGAAGTAATTTACACTAAAATAAAGTTAGTTTGATAAAACATACAAATGTGTGTGACTTGAGACTTAAACAGTAACATTATGGCCTTAAAAGTGGTAAAAAAAAAAAATACATATATAACTAATGTTTTTGTTATCTGTCAACTGAAGCTGAAGCTGATTGTAGATCTGATGACTGACGGGCAAAGACATGATCAGTTTTGACCCGGGAATACACTTGAAAAATAAATTATGATAAGGCATTATTCAGATAGTGGCTTCTCAGAAGACACTAAAGAATTCAACCTCGCATTTGTTTCAACAAACCAAAGTAGACCTACAGGTATTAACTGGTCATGCTACATTCCCCAAACATCTAAATGTTGTTATTGAAATAATTTTTTTATGGAGGAAATCTAGTCAGTTTATACGTAAATCACCATGATTAATTTGATAATTTTAAAGTGATTGTTTAAAAATGCCAAATGCTCTAGAACAGGGCAAGAAAATTAAAACAAAACAAAAAGTGCAGATTTGACAGAGATTAGCTACATTTCAGGGTTGAGGTAAGACACAAAATCATTAACTTTTGATTATAAGCTGTATGAGTTAAGGTATAACATGAAATGTCAATGAATACACACTTTTCTACCCTGAATTTGACATTGCTTGTGTTCTGGATGGAACAGAGTTGGCAAAAATGGCAGCCCAACCACCTCTGTACCAGTTATTTCCTCTCAGGCCCTCGGCAGCTCAAATCTGCATGGATGCTTTGGTGTCAGCCTTGTGGTATAGACTCTTCCCTGATCAGAATTTTGGACAAAACCACAGGCTGGACCAAATATTTTCCAGGTTGTCCCATTGGCCAGAACTGGCAACTCTGCAGCTCTGTCCATACTATTTTGACCAGGTCACCAACAGCCTTCCTACCAGAGACCAAGTGTGGGTACCACCACTTGATTTCCATTGTTATTTCTACATTAAGTCATACTCAGAGTGTTCCCAAACATCCATGTAACTACTTAATGGTTTAGGTTTTAATATCACATAAAACTATAATTTCTGATCAGAACAGATATTTTTAATGTTTTCCTTATCTTAATTTTTAAAAATTATGTAGTACTATGAACTTCAAGCTTTTCACCAAGGTACTCTGGTCCTGAATTTGTCCATGCAAATCTGCAATATTATTGGCACATGTGTGTGCTGTGTAGCATGGTGTGCATTTGTTTTATTGATACTGCAGCTAGAACCCTATGATGAATGATTTCCCCCCCTTGTGGCCTAAAGGAAGATCTGCAATCTCAGGCTGAACTGCTTCAACTCATGGGGAGACTTGAAACAAGAAAGGGAAAGGGCCACTCGGCAGCACAGAGGACTGCATTTGAGGATTAACCGAGAAGCCCAGCGCAGCACTGGCATCCACTTGAGTCGAGTCTGTCAATTCCAAAATCCAAACACTGGGAGGAGTGTATCTACAAAACAGTATATTTCTCTAATGTATGGTTACCACTGGTAGCTGCCAGTGTAACTTGTTAATGTCCAATTACACATATAAAGATTGAGTATGTGTCTTAAGTTATAATGTGATACCAGTATACAGTAGATAACATTTGTCAGGTTAATTCTGTTTTCACTGGTTTTGCCAATATAATCAATCCCACCGTTAAGGGCAGCATTTTCCATTTCATTGCTTCAAAATGTTAGACAACAGGGGTCTGCGTAGGTGCTTTCCCACCATCTCTCAAAAGAACAGATTTCTGAACAGTGGATAAAGATCAGGCAATACAAGAAACAGGTGAAGTCACTGCTACACATGTAAAAATAAATATCAGTCCTCATTTCCTAAAGGATCAGCTGTTCAAACAGCTTGCATTCTCTGACCAATGAGTTTAATGTAACAGAAGATTTAAAAAATAAAAAGCGAGTAGTCACATTTGAAAAGTTAAAACAAGTTAATTTTTTTTGCAGTTTTGCTTGTGTTTCATTGATTGGTCAAACTAGCTAATTAACTAACAAGTTGCTAAAATGAATCAACTAATCATTTCATGAATAATGACAAAATGGAGCTGGTGACAAGGGAGGCTTAAAAATTATTTATCTTCAATTTAAAAAAAACATAGTTCAAGTTAAAAAAAACAACAACTACTATTCATTTTTTATGGAAAACATCTTTAATGAATTCTTTAAGTAATGTCTTGGTAGTGAGTAATAGATACAAATGTTCTATCCTAGCTACAGTCAGAGACAGATTTCTAGGAACCCGAAGAGTGCATGTACAAAAACACTCCATTACACGGTAGTGTGTCTTCTCGGGACTGGAGACACAGGGCTAATCTGATGTTAGGCCTTGTGCTGCCGTGACTAAATTTAGTCCAAAAAAGAAAAAAAATAGGAATCAATGCAGGTCGGGAACTGCAAATCCACAAAAGACACACTGTAGATAGACTGTAGACACTCAGACATAAATCAATAACAAACGTGTGTGTCTGGACTTTTTTTTCCTGGATGTTTTTTCTCATTACTTGTAGAACTCATGCTCCTGCTCGTCCTTTTTGATGACGGTCTTGTAAGCTTTTTCAAAGTCTTTGGCCAGGACGATGTACCTGTTCTCACGCACTGCCAACATGCCAGCCTGAGACAGCAGAGGCAAAAATTAATAAAACAAAGAAATCAAATAAATATTATGTACTGTATATAAAAACCCCATTTCTTGAAAGTTTGGACTTTTTCTAAACTGCAATTAAAAGTATAATATTGAACTTTTATCTGACAAGTACACTTTTTTTTTTTTTTGCAATGTTTTCACTGGCAAACTTCATTGAATTTTGTAAATATAAGCAACTTTAGAGTTTAGTGCCCGTAACACACTCAACACAACAACTTGTGACAGTCAAAATAAGACTAAAAAGCCAACTTTGTAAACAAAGATGGGATGTGGCTCAACATTTTGTGTAAAAGTCTAAAACAATAAATTAATTTAAAAAACTGTATGCAAGATTGCAAAGAATCTAATGCTTTCATCAAAAGTCTGTGGGCCCAAGCTCGTGTCAGATGGAGCTGGTGCACACAAAATCAGTGGAAATGTGTTTTGTGGTCAGACGAGTCCACATTTCAGCTTGACGTTGGGTTCTGTGTGCCAAATACAAAAAAAGACCATCCACACTTGCAAGAGGTACAAAAGAAAGGATCTGTAATGACCTGCATATATGTGAAGGTACCATCAACGGAGAGGTATATATTGGGATTTCAGAGAGACATATACTGCGATCAAGACAACATTTTCAGGGAGGCAGTGGTTAATTCGGCACAACAATGTCAGGCCTCATTCTGCATGTGCTACATTATTGTATTTTAGAAAAAGTAAGCTTTTCTGGAAATGGGGTGTGTATTTAATTGTTGTATATACAAACTCAATATTATTCTCCATTACCATTCACTCCAATAAACAAAGTATAAATATATAGATGGATAAAGCTTTAGCTCACCTCCTGGCAGATGGAGTTTATGTCAGCCCCAGAGATCTTGTCTGGTCTGGCCACATCTGTGCATCAGTTAAGGACAACTGAACATGTGATGCCAAAATGCAAGTGAAACAACAGAGTATCCCAGCTGTGTTTAGACATACAGGAATGAATGTGTATGCAAATTGAACTTTCACCTTTAACATATTTTTAATTTCAAATGAACTAGCAAACCTAGACTATTGTATATTTGATTCTAGTTTTCATTTTGTTATTCCAAGTTCATGTTATGCATATTTGTTAGCTGGCAGGCAGCAGAAACAGAAACAACTGTGCTGTTGTCAGGCATAAAGTGAGTCTGGCAGAATCAGCAGAAAGCCGTTACCAGTCAACTGTGATGTCAAAGCTCATGCATACTTTATGTTTGGCACTACATAAGATAAAAATAATTTGTTCATGGATCTTAAAAAACAAAACAAAACAAAACAAAACTATCAATGCTTATGTAATACTGATGCAACCAAATTATGCTTAAAAGCCAAATCCTTAATTCTGTCTGACAAACTGAGCTAGATAACAGCAGAAGTTTCATTTTTCATTAAAAACACAGAAACAAGATTGATGTCTTTATACTGTGCTACCAGGCTTTGTGTTTTGAAGAAAAGATTAGATGGAGTTCACACTTCTATGACTTGAAGAAAATGATATTTAGGCAGAACGCTAACAATAAAGTATGCAGTCAAAACCATCAGAAAACACTAATACAACAGGAGATTTTGGTTTGTAATGCTGACAATTTTCATTAGTGGAACTTGAGTTCAAACAAACCTTTTTAGCACAAATAAAGCTTGTAAAGAAAATGTATTTATGCTACAATGGATGCTTCATTAGGCACACAAAGCCTCCTAAAAGGAAGAGTTAATTTCTCACAATGTTACACACACACACACACACACATAAAATATTCAGTTATCAAACCAAGGATACAGTCCTCCAGGTCCACCTCCTCAGAGAGGTTCATTTTACTGGTGATGGTGGAGAAAACGAGACGTTTCTGCCTGCGGTCAGGCAGGGGGAACTCAATCTTTCTGTCTAGACGTCCAGGACGCAGCAGGGCCGGGTCCAGCGTGTCCGCTCTGTTGGTGGCCATGATCACCTACGGGAGGTTCAAGTATAAACTGAGGTCATGTGAGCATAATAGTAATTTGTAAACATATTGTGGCATGGGATGCATTTGGCCAACAAAATGCAGAAATTGAAGTGCACTTGCTTTGCTTCCAGTGTAGCAGCATGATGTAAAACTACAGTTGACATTTCTCAATGGAGAGTAAGAAACAAGAGAAAACTGACTTTTTTTTAATAGGAAAATTTGTTTCTTGGATTACACATAAAGCCAGCCTCTTCATATCCAAGACTGCAAGTCTAAGTAGTACTTGTACTATGTGAACGTAAATGTCAATTTAAGGTTTTGAAGAATGACAACATAAGCCCTAGAGGTATTTTCTAAGCTGAATAGAGAACAGAGAAAGTGGCAGAGTGAATGGATGACACATAGGAGGGGCAGAGACTTGGTGGCTACAAACACACAATGCTCCATCACTGACATCTAGAGTGAACACATATGAAGACAGTGCAGTCTCAGTTGGAAAACTTGACAGCTTCCTGACACAGGTGGACTTGGCTCACCTTGACGTTGACGTTCTGGTCAAAGCCGTCCATTTGATTAAGCAGCTCAAGTAAAATTCTCTGTACCTCCCTATCAGCTGCAGAAAAAAAAAATCAAGTGTAAATTTTACCATGTTACTGTATTCTCAAAAATTCACTCCAGAAAATCTTGATCTGATAACAACAACAAAAAAATTAGGGAGTGTTATGAGTTGAAATTGTATACAATAGGTCTACAAATGAGCCACAAATGTTCATACCTCCAGTCTGTGCATCAAAACGCTTAGTGGCTATGGCATCAATCTCATCAATGAAGATGATGGCTGGTGCATTTTCCTTCGCCAGCCGGAACACGTCACGCACCATACGAGGGCCTTCACCCAAATACTTCTGAACAAACTCAGAGCCCACCACACGGATAAATGCCGCTGGACACAGAGAAATTGGATAAAGATTAATTCTTCTTTTCAAGGTACATACTGCTCATCAGTCTTTGAATCCTTCTTGTACTGACAACATAAATGGGAAATGTCTTTATGTAATTTGGTATAAAAAAAGATGATGTCTCACTATAAAATATACCCAAAAAAAAGACACACAAATGTCTATAATATGGAGGGCTTACCTGTAGTGTGGTGCGCCACAGCTTTGGCCAGCATGGTCTTACCACAACCCGGAGGTCCATACATAAGGACACCCCTAGGTGGGTCAATGCCAATCTGAGAAAGTCAACAGACTAAAGTTATTAAATACCTAGTTTTCTTATTTTTTCAGCGAGCAGTTCCACCCATTTTGCTCACTATGACGTAGAGTACAGGTTCTTTGAAAAATATTTGCCATGCTCCATTTGTGTTATCTGACCTGTTTGTAGAGCTCAAAGTGGGTGAGTGGCAGCTCCACTGCTTCTCTAACTTCTTGTTTCTGGATGTCCATACCACCGATATCAGCATACATTACATCTGGCTTTTGGTCTGGGAGCAAAAGCACAATGAAAAGGAAAATTATACAAGTTTTTCTTCAAACACAGTGAACTGCATACAAGGTCTTCAGCTTTCTTTTACACTTTTACACTTCAATGGCTAATTGACCAACAATTAAATTAATACATTCTTTGATAACAAAACTATGAATACTAAGAAAACTGAGCCTCCGGACATGGCCATGGTCCTCTGTGAATGTTTTACCTGATGTCAGCATCATGATGCTGCTGTCAGCTTCAGGAGGAAGCACATCTACAAGGGCATTACTGTGCTTGTGCAAGGCCACTGATGCGTTAGGCTTCAGTAGCTCTCTGTCAATGGTGCTCAAGATGCGAACATAATAGTTGGAGCCTGAAAGGGGAAGAAAGGTTAATACAAGGAGAAGAACACAGGAACAGAGTTCATTATACATTTAAATATATACTATACACTGAATAATTAACATTTGAAAGCACAAAGTACATTACTTTCCAGTTTTCTCAAAGGACCTGAACATGAAAAAGCAATCAAATTTACAGCATGTATGCATCACCAGCTGTCATTAATATTTAATTCTTTGCTTCATCTACTGACTTAAACAGTATTTAGTATTTTTGCGTGGCTAACTCATACTATTTTGTTTACTACACACCTTGAAATCTTAATGGTAGCAAGATTTTAACTTGCACAAAATATCCTTAACATTGGCAGAAATAATACCCTACCTCTACCTTCTCAAAACCTTGTCCATTTCCCAAATCCAACCTGTCTTTTAATGCATAAAAGCAGCCACATCTTTTAAGATTTTCTGTATCTGCTGTTGGGTTGTATTTATTTTTATAGCTTTTGACTATTAGGTACCTATGACAACACAATTGTCACTGACAGGAGAAACATTACACAAATAAATACATGGAGCACTAGAAAACAAAGACTACTAATAACTACAAACTTACGAACTATTCTGACAATGTGAACTATAGGTGATACTGTTGGACTGTCAGCAGAGTCAAACAGAGATCATCCCCTTACTTTTAATACTTAAAAGTTGTATAGATAGATGCATCAATTGCAATTTTTTGGTTGTTTCTGATTATTTCTTTAATAGTCTGACCTGCATATTCCAATGTTGGCCAATTCCGATTTACTATGTTTCTAAAGACTATAAATGACAGCATACATATTTTTGTAACATTTCAGTTTAACAGTTTAATTTTTAAAAAAATCAACTATTAAGTAACTTGCATAATTTCTATCTTTCTCTCACTTTCATTTAAACAAATGTGTGTGGCTGTGTCGTTACTGTCTGTGTAGCTATGTACATTGCAAAGCATGTGAGCAGAGCACAGAGTAGCTTTTTTTGTTTAAATGGAGGGACCGTAGCTGTACACCCTGCTCCAATTTTGCTTTGGTACCTCTAACACCACAAGCCTGAAGCATGACTAAGCCTGACCCAGAATAATGGCTTTCAGCTTGGGAGTGAAGCGTACAAATGGCTCCTTGAATGAGGAGCAGAAATTCCCACCGCTCCACTGTGCTCTGGTGCACAACGTGAACAATCATGCTTGTAAATGTGACTGGCACAGAATCAGATATCTCAGACTGATGGGCCAGTCACGGCCGATCAAGCTTAAAATCAGCCCATTCCCATCTCCATTAAATTTTTCAGTGCATATCTATACTTAAAATAAATTTCGTCAGCACACAATTCATTTTAATTAACGCTGATTCTTTACATTGAGGCAATTTTATTATTTTAAAAGTACCTGTTGTGGAGCCAACAATGGCTGTGTTCTGGTCAACAGCTTCCAGGAACTGGCCAATGACAAGTGGGATGCTCTGTATCCTCTTCACCTCCTCCTGGGCATGGAGGAACTCTTTCTTCAGGTTCTTCTGCTCATCTTTGATGTACTCCTCCTGAACCTCAAGGAACTCCAGCTCCTGTTGCAGCTTCTGCATACACACAACAAAAGAAGAGGAAGTATAAAGGGTGAGAGACTGCTGGAGTATATTATATCATTAGTCTTAAGCTACGGTTGTGGCTTGTGTGTGGACAAAAGTTGACGAATCATAAGCAACATTTTGAAAGCACTTAACTATACTTGTGTGTATACATTTTCAATCTGAGCCTGCATCTGGAGAGAGCTCCTCTGGGGTGGAAAAAGTCCTGCTTGATCCCTGTGAATAAGAAGCCACGCCCCAGCGTCTTAAATGACTACAGACCAGTGGCTCTGACCTCACACATCATGAAGGCTTTTGAGAGACTGGTCCTGGAGTCCCTGCGACCTCTGGT
>JAUMHL010000009.1:5749915-5775105 GCA_032362345.1 Sandelia bainsii | reverse complement strand
TGTGAACTTTTTACGTTTTCCATAAATTTCACCCGAAAGCCAAATATCCCTAACTTTTTGTGAGTAGTGTATATATAAAAATCAGCATGTACTGGCCATGTTGCACCCTTACAATAAATCAAATACTGTAATTCTCTGATGAAATTTATTTCTTTGATAAGCAATTTATTTGATTCTAATTGTTACACAAGCACCAAAAACTTAGCATTAGAAAAAGAAGAGTCCTGTGTTTAAAAACAGATGTAAGTAGTATGTGTATGTGTGTGTATATATATATATATAGATAGATAGATAGATATATGACAACCTTATGTACATATGATCCATGTTAAACGTTTGTCATACTCAAATAGTAGACTAACACCTTTAACACAAATGAATGAGCAGGTCAGACCTTGTATCTGCTGTAAAGGTCCTCAAGATCTTCTGGTTCTGGTGCCAGGAAGGACAGACCTGTCTGAGGTCTGGAGGTCAGTACTGCTGGCATTTCTTCCTGTGAAAATAACAATGTGACAACATTTCACATTATCAAACTGATGTATTAGGTAGCACCAAGCATCAGTGAAAAGATTTCACGATTACGGTCATTTTATCAAATCCTAACAAGAAAAATCATATTTATGATATGGAGCAAAGTCCTGCAAAAATGTAACGTTAACGCTAATCACAACAACACATGTCAACTGAATGCTCGGTTATTACCTTGGACCTAACAGGGACAATCACTAGCTTAACAGTGAGCTATCCTTAGCTGGAAAACAGCTAGCTAACACATACACGGTTCGTAACACCAATAACTAAACACTATAGGGCGTTTTCACATCACATGTGAAATATAAAAACACTCTACAAATGACTAAGAGCATTCTTTGGTAAGATTAGTTTTAGAAGTCCACAATTAAATATTTTCTTGACCTCTACAAACCCAATGCTAATGCTAACAGCTAGCTTGCATGACATAGCAACTGCACTCAGTCGAGAATGAATTGGCAGGTTTAGGTATCGTCAGTGTTAACAAGCTAACAAACGGTACGAAAAATACGACAAACACCCATTGGTAGCAAGATACACCGACGTATGTTTACATAAAGACTATCACAAAGCTTCTATCAATTTTAAGTCAAAACAGGAAACAATCAGCAAATGATTACCGGGCTCTTTTCTACAGCTATGCAGTCCTCCATGTTGAAAGTTGTCCACCGATTGACGTATGACGTAGTACGTTGACGGAAGGTTGTATGGGTAATGGAGTTTAGGAATTCCCAGCCGGTGGTCTGCGGTAGTTCTGGGGAAATAGGCTCGAATCTGTTTACACTTCCGCTTAGAAACCCAGCTGTTGTTTTGAAGCCCATACCAAAGTGGCCAAGTCACGTGATTGTGCCACAATTGTTTCATGAAACGTGTCAGCTCAGGAGGGTTTGCCCCAGGAATCCTTAAAAATACACAGACAGGAGAACATAGATATAGATATATGACAACCTTATGTACATGTGATCCATGTTAAACGTTTGTCATACTCAAATAGTAGACTAACACCTTTAACACAAATGAATGAGCAGGTCAGACCTTGTATCTGCTGTAAAGGTCCTCAAGATCTTCTTTCATATGGGAACCTTCCCATATGAAAGTCAAAGTTCCGTATTATCCACAATCAGATAATCCAGTTACATGTTGCATTTTACATTCAATAATAACAATACATTTTTCTGTATAGATGTCGAGAAGTCCTTTAAGGGAATATTTTCTAAAGCAGAAGTTTTAAATGTATTACATGTCAGCTTACATTGCTTACAGCTTACTTTGTAAGACATTTACAATTATAGGCCTGTGCCTCTAAATGTCACTTTTTTCTACAAGGAACTAAAGAAAGGGAAAAAAAGAGTTTCATGCAAATGTTCTCATTGTCATAGAAAAATTATGGGTTGTTTAATTTGTAAACATTTTCAAAGTTTAACTTAAAAAAATGTGTCTCCTACTTCACAATGACACCGATCTCATTGTCCAGCTTATTAGACTGGGCTGACTTCTAAAATAACTGTTTTATACAATACCTTTTTTTTTCTCAGTGGCCTTTAAAATACATGCATGTCTGTAAAGTCCTTGACTCCTAATTTCTTGTGTGTTTCCATCATGGGCCAGTAGATGTCGCTAGCGCTTCAGAACATTAATCATTTACCAAGAAATTGGTTCAATTGATACAAAACAACAAAACAATTTTCACAACAAAACAAAAGAGGCAATCTTTAGTTCTGTTGTGAAATCTTGGATTTTGGATAACTGACAAAAAACCATTTAGATTAAAATGAAACTATCAGGGAAGTTTCGAGGGGAAGTCACTCTGAAAGTACTGTAATAAAATACCTGATAGACAGTCATTTGTGTCAATTAGTCCAAACTAGAATTGTTTTTTTTGTAAATTAGATGTCACATGTCAAAGTAACTGGAAGCCACTGATTTAACCTTCAACAATGCATTTTATTGTATGAGCTGTATCACATGTTATTGTATCATATGTTGTTTTATGTAAAACTATACGAAACTCCCTCTGAAATTAAGCACCTCAAGGTAGCTCAAACTTATTTATTTATTTTGTTCGTAACTAATGAATTCTAATTCTAATACTTCTAATGCTGCAGTGTACGGGAATTAATAATAATAATATAATAATAATAATTAATGATACAGATCAATCACATCCTGTTATGCTACATTAACACAAGATGCTAAAGCTACGTATTGTGCACAGTTAGCAAACTTTTAAATGATATACAGTAAGTAACATAACAGATGGCAAAATTTGGAATGAGATTTTTTTCTTGTTTTACATGAAAAAGAGCTCTTACACGACTTTACCACAGCAAGGGTGGATGTGCAGAAAGATTTTATGTGGGCTATATCTGCTGCAGCGGAATGGGGGTCTTCACTCTTCACACCTCTGCAACGTCTGCATAAAAATAGGCACACACCACAGTGTTTTTCCATTCAGGTTCAACTGACACAAACTTGATAAATATTAAAAATATACAGTGTGATTTCTCTAGAACTATGTCTTTCCCCTTATGTAGGAGGATTCATGGAAAAATAACTATATTCTCTGTGAGGAATATACACTGTACGTGTCATTATGTGGAAGGACAATAGTTACAGTTAGTTTAAAGGTTGTGATAGTTTAGTCATCACGCACACCGGTTGATAAAAACATTGGAAACAATGTTTGACTAGAATAATCTCCTGTAACTTGTGTTACACTAACTAACCTGATCTGCTGATAAGACCTGTAATACAGACTTAACGTTTATTCAACACTGAGCAGTTTGAAACATGAATAGAGATGGTTTCAGATAAGATACATGTTACAAGTATTGTTCTCCTTTCATGCTGAGATTTTCCAGGATAAATTTATGATTTTTTTTGCTTAATTAAAGACAAAAAAATCTTGTCAAATGTTAAAAATGCAACTTAACATCAAAACAGTTACACAACTCTGAGTGGGAATCTGCTCTGAGTTCAGATTTGTTTTCATTATTAAAAAAACTTCCAGCCTTTGAGGAAGTGATGTCACTGTGCAGCATAAAACGCTTCATCTGTGTGCGCTCAAAGTAAATCACATTGGTTGTTTACTGTGTCAAGAACCATGTTAATGATCATTTTGTCTGAGTTGCTTCAGAGTTTGATTTTGACAAAATGGGGATGGATGTCGTGGATGTTTCTCTACTTTATGGTCTCAGGTACATTATAAAGACTTTTGTAATGTGAAACTGAACCAAAGCTTTGATTTAAAACAAAGTGCCATGTATTTGTTGTGTTTAATCATGAATGTTCTGCATTTTTGTAGGTAATACTAGTTTATTTCTGAAGTGTGGTGTTCAGAACGCACTGTTCATGGAATCAAGTTTCTACACGGCATTTCAACCTGCAACCGGCATTGACATGTGTGCCAACTCTGGTGTAGCGTTTTTTTAGATATAAAACAGCTGCACTCAGTTGATAGTTTTTGAGACTCACAAGCCACATGTGCAATGCTACTTATTATTTGGCAATCAGGAAAAAAAAAATTCAATTTACATTTTGATCAAATTCTAAATATTCCAGTTTTCAGTTGATTTGACAGTATCGTAATTTTATGGTTTGCACCTTAGCTGTTCTTTTGGGTTATGGATTATTATTATCATTGTCATTTTTTGATTTCTGAAACATTTTCTAAGACCACTGATTGATTAACTTACCATATAGCAACTCTTTAAGTATTAAAGAGTTTAATAGTGCTACTCAAGTGTTCGACAGAAAGAAACATGTTTTTTCAGTTTTCTGAAACTGCAATTATACATTTAAATTAGTTTGAAAGAAAGACAGACACAAGTTAGACACAATTATGAGTTGATAAAAGCATAGATGGAATGAAGAATTATAAACTGTGCATTAGTGCATGTCAGGTAGACACTCTGAAATTAAATGTAAATATAAAGCATAATAAAACAAAATATAGTGCGATGGTTGAGTATTTGTGTGAAGGTTGTTATGTCTGACAGGAAATTAATATGGTTAAATGGCATCCTGTCATTGTTTTGTTCTCTTCTTCTTTTTCTGGCTTCTGTCAGGTACTCACTCGCTGGTGACAGTTCACCAGCCTCCTGTGGTCAGCACAGCTCTGGGTCATGACGTTATCATGCCGTGTCAGCTCCAGGTCCCTCCTGATGAGGAAATGATCACCCTACCAGTACTTTATTGGGTGTACGAACCACATACTAACAATCTCAAAGTGTGGCCACCTTCTGAGAGATATGTGGAGCGTGTTGACCTTCTAGACAAAAACTCCTCAGACAAGTCCATACTTCTCAAAAATACTCAATGGGCTGATAGTGGGAAGCATCTGTGCAAACTCTCAATCACCACAAAGAAGGATCAAAGCTACAGGAGTAAAGGAAATGAAACTTTACTGATGGTGTATGGTAAATATATATTTTTCTCATGATGTCAATGTTAGAACATAGAATTTCTCAATAATTGTTAACAGACAGGAAAAAAAACATCCCCTTCAGGCTGTGCTGATCATTGTAATACAGAGAACAAACATAAATGAAACTCTGAAAGAAGGTCTGAAGGTCAGATTTTGCAGACGTGTCGACTGAGACTTTAGACACAACCTCAATCGGTGCATCAAAATCTTGAAGTGCACTTGTTTTTTTGATCAGATATAAGTTGGTATGTTTCAGACTTTAGAAACTATATTTATTGGCTGGTTGCTTATACAGCTACAGTGAGTAAAAAGAAGAAATCTGGTTAATGAAAACCTGTATGTGAACAACTATAAAATTTTGATGCAGAACATGTAAAACGCTTCTATACAAATGTTTGTTTTTATGTTCTGTGTACATGCCCATGTATCTGTCTGCCTCTCATTTCAGACAACATCATCTTTAACCTCACCAATCACAATGACTCTCTCCAGTGTGAAGTAAACGTTTCCCGGAAACTTGGATTTGTTCTATCCATTTTTCACAATGGATGCAAGATGGAAACAGTTGGTTCTAGTCGAAGACATGCTGTCACAGCTCTGCCCTATGTAACGCTGTCTGAGAGTGTTTCTTTGAGGGATGGTGGAAAATATGAATGTCAGCTGCATCTGAATGACGATGTGGTAACAAAAAGCATCTTCCACTACCATCTGGCTGGTAATAATTTCCCTCCTGATCTGATCTCATGTTTGCACTGGATGTCTATTTGTCTTTAAAATATTTTCATTTAGTTATAAGTGGTAATAGGTAGCAGATAAGATATAAGGGCTATGCTATATTTAGTATGTATTCCTAACAATTGGTTTTGTGAGTTAAGCCAATGGTCAAGTGTAAGCAAGGAAAAAAAATCTTGCAAACTTTATGTGAAGAGAATATGAGGCTTCAACAGTCAAACTCTATGTGATATCCCTCACTTTCATCTCTTTTTGGAAACGTTGTCTGGGGAAACACAAAGAGGAAGTTATTTACCAAAACTTACAGTCACTTTGGAAGATACCCTCTTTTTCTTTAAAAATTCCTGTCGCTAAGCAAAGAAACACTGTCATGGGAAACAAAAAGTGGAAGTGTTTTACTTAAAGAATGAACTTTGGAAGATACCTGCTTGTTTTAATTTGTTGCTGAAGCCCCATGTAAACTTCAGATAATCACTGCAGTATATTTTTGCAAGTACTGTACTTTTTCTCATTATGTATAGTCACTAAATTCTGAGCTGATTATGGTTCCATTCTATAGTTTTTATTGTATTGGCAGTTTTTACCTAATCAAGTAATCCAACCCTTCCCAGAAATGCCACCACACTGTAAGAGAATGGCAAATGTGTTTTTTGCTCACATTTTACACATCAGCTCTAACATCTGTGCTGTGGTTCCAGCATAATTTCAGCTCAAAACATTACTCACATGTGAAGTCAAGGGAATATTACGATGACGACCAATTATTTTTCTCTCTTCTTCAGTGCCTGTAGAAGGTGGGGATGGAGGGAAAAATGTTTCAACAGTATGTTCAACAGCAGTCTCTGGTGAGTCTTCCCTGAATAGCATCATTCACTTGCTATGCATATTTTTGTCTTAATTTTCCCACTCGGGTGGCAGCATCTATTTTCTTTTCCTCTCTTTGTAAACTGGGTGAACCTTCCCATTAATTTTGAGGAATGAACAATTTCAATAAAGCCAATTCTGTATTAATGGGTGATTTAATCTTAGGATTGGTGGTGGTGTTTCCGGAGCCGTGGCTTCTGTACATAGCTCTCCTCCTGGTGCCCATCACATTCCTGCTGGGGATACTAACTGCCCGGGTGCTGTTCAAAAGCTGAGTGTGTCAACTTCTGGCTGAAACGGAGAAACCAGAGATGGAAATGCAGGCAGAGTAGAGAAAAGATGTGTTCATTCTACTATTTGGTTGCATGTGTACAACCCTTTGTTGGTGCTTATCATTGGGTTTTGGTTTAGAGATCCCAGGACGATCAGGAATTTGAAGTACACCCTCATCCTCAGGTTTTTCTTTTATCAGACATGCTCCTACAAACGTCTGGTTCTTTTGTCTGCTGTTTCCAACAGCCCAACAGTCAACTCACCAGAATAATTTCTGTTCCTTTTTGCTGACACGTCACCTCCATGTAAATCTGTTTCTTCTTTACTTATTAAAACATTTTCCTGTCATTCATGTGAAAAGAAATATAATAACATTACTTCATTTTAAGAATAGACCTAAACAACAACTAATCCAATGAGCAGATTTGAAAAGCAACAACTGAGGCTGAAACTGGGAGTAAACACATAATCTTTATCTCAGTAAAGTAATATGTTTATGAGTATTAACCACACATGACCTGCCTTTTGGTATTTGGATCACAAAAGAGTTGTTCATATGTGTGTTTGATAACTGGTGTTGTTGCTGTGAATAAAGTTAATCCATATATTTTTTTAAAATGGTGTTGTGTGTCCTTATGACTAATAAGCAAGAAGAACAGGACTTTCCATGCTGTTATGAATCATTTATTGACACAAAATGTGGCTGATTTTCTTATATCCTAACGGACATTTAACTTTATCTAGACTCTGTAGTAGTTTTAAATAAAAGAGCCCTGTTCACAGTAAATAGCAAATGACTAAGATGTTATCTAAATTATTTAAACATATATAAAACAAACATTAAGTGACTGCATGAGTATTCTGCGGATGTACTTTTGGCAGCAATTACAGCACTAAGCCTGTGTGGATCGGTCTTAATCAGTTTTGCACATCTGGACACTGCAATTTTTCCCCATTCTTCTTTGCTGAGCTTCTCAAACCCCGTTAGCTTCCGTGGGGCTCGTGAGAGACCAGGTCCAAGCACAACTTCTCACTTGGACTGAGGTCTGGGCTCTTCTTGTCTTTAAAACATTTGTATGTGGCTTTGCCTGAATGCTTGAGGCCATCATCTTGCTGGAAAACAAACTACTCAGCTGCCCTGCTCATAGCACAGCAGCACACACATTGATCCTGCAAGTAGCTGTATTTCTTTTAAATCATCGAATTATAGTTTGCACAAGTATTTTAGCACCACCTTGCATTTCACCCCTTATATTACTTGTGCATGTGGCATTAAACCTATGAATCTTGAATCTGTGGTGTTTGTTAACATCAGGACAGTGTTGGAAATAAGTGGCCTGACTTATTCTATGATATTTTCATGGGGTTGAAGTCTTTTTGAGATCTTTTTAAACATTTCTGTCTTTAAGTCATATTAGTATAGTTTATGTAATATTATGAGTTGTTATTTCTCTGTAATTCTCTCCATCTTAAGAGCTGACTGTTCTCTTTGCCAACACGTGGGGGTTTCTGGAAGGGTTGCAAACATCATATGAAATCACTGTTGCCATAACAACGGCTCTGTACCTCTCCCTCCTCCTCCTCTTCTTTCTCCATCCCTCTTCTGCAATGCATCACACCCTCCCTCCTCCTCCTCTCCCTCCTCCTGCATGCACCTCCCTCCCCCAGCCCTCACCCATACCAGAGACTGATTAGCGCGGCATCCTTCCACTGACACACCATGTAATATCTAGAGGTTACTGATTTCTGTGTGTGTGTGTGTGTGTCCCCTCGGGTTTCTCAATACGGCCAGCATCTCCAGGCGGAATATGTGGGTCTCCAAAAGAAATTTTACAACGTGCGTCTCTACTTGAAGATAAAAAGAGGAAGGATTTTATTTATTTATTTATTTTTTCTCGTGTCGTACTCTGATCCTAAAATCTCTCCGATGGTTCCCGGTGCGTGAGCAAAGGGACTCCCAGCATATGACTGCCTGGTGGACCGCTGACTGCAAGCAGCCCACCTCCGATCAATCAATAGGACGAGACGTTTGAAGGACACCAGGGAGGAAAAGGTGCAGGATTTGTTTTTGATAAAAGAGGTGACAGGTAAAAGGACGCAGGCACAGAGACGCAGCGCTCGGCCCTGGTCCGTTAATTTAAAAGAAGGACAAACCGGTTTCTTTTTAATTTGATCAAATTCACAGATTCAACACTAGCCATTAGTTGACTGAACTGAACTGAACTTTCATGTTTTTTCGGCCCAGTTCAAACACTGTGGCGCCCTATTCATAATTTATAATCACAGCGCTAAGATGGACAGAAGAGCAGCGCACTTTTTAACCTCCAAAGACGTATAGAAGGCGGGCAGCCCTTTAAGCTATTCAGTGCATGTCATTCAGGCTGGTGTGGCCCATCTGAGCAGCAGAGCCACCTGTGCTGTTGCAGTCAAGCATGTAAGCACCATGTGCAGACAGCAGCTAAACAGACCTTATGGCTTAACTCATGTGCACACACAGCCGGTGATTTCATTTGAATAACTAACAAGCAACCAGACTCTGCCCTAAGTCACTGCCTAGAGCTTCAGGTGAAGAGATATGTAGACGTGAATCTGAAATTTGCACTGTAGAAAGAAAGCAATAACACAGATTTGTGGCAATAACAATTGACATTCTAATTGTAATTTCTTCCAAAGCCAAAGAGTTGGAAACAAACGAGAGGATACTTCACACTGCTTCCATTTGCCATTTCACTCACGCTGCGGCTCTATCAAGCATAGACCCTGCTTTTTGCTCAGGTCATATCTGCAGGAAAAGTCAGCCAGTGAAGCTAAATGTTTCTTGTTGAAAACATTCATGCATGCAAACACTTTGACATTTTAACAGACTTGAACTGCACGATCACCCCCAGCTCCATTGCGCAACTCTCTCACATACGCTGTGTCTTCCACTTTCGGCACAAATTCCATCGACCGCCTCAGCATCAGATCAGCCTAAGATTTCAGTCTTCCAGTAGCTTCTATTATTTATCACTGACAGTGCCATTTATTGACAAGTGAGTCAGGATACTGCCATTATTTGGTGAACACAGTCTCATTGTGAATGACCAAGGGTGTACCACAGAGTGAGTATAAATAGTTGAACAAAGGCCAAGCAACAAGACGCTGAAACCTGAAACTCAGAGTGATTCCTTTCTCTGGTAACTCTATATGCTCACACAGTGAAAAGCTGAACACACTCCCCCAGCTGAACAGCGTGATTTGGCTCCTGGGTGGTGAAGAAACAAGGCAGCACAACTTCCACACTGCTGCTGTCAGGTTTTTTTCAGGTGCTTAAGAAGGCCAGAGCAACAAGAGGACACACCCACCCCCTCTTCAAATCTTTGTGTCATTTGAAAAAAAAGGGACGAGAAGAAAAACACCAAGAGAGACCACACCCAAGTCCCAGCAGCATCAGGAAAGAGTCGCCTCCCAGACATTTAATCATTAGTCAAGACGCCTTTGGTATCTTAGTGCACACCACCAAACTGGAATAGCTGCTAGAGTTCTGTCTTGTCTGCTTGTGTGTCTCCCATTCTGAAGTGTGTGTGAGTGTGAGTGTGGTGTGTTTTGATGCCATTGAGAGCCGCCACCAGTCTTCTTTCTCCTGTCAGGATGTCCGCAGTACAAGAGCTGCTGCTCCTGCTGCTACCTCTGACCCTCCTGACGCTTCAAGGTGAGTGGGCAGGGGTTGTGTTACTTGGCATGCACCTAGAGCCACCATCCAATTTCCCATACCCTCTGCTGTATGTTACCTTGTTATCTGATGCTGCCCTCTCTGCTGCTGTCTGCTTCGCTTGTAGGTATTTCTTTGGTTTGTGTGTGTTCACATGCAGCTGTGTGAGTTCTTGTTTAAGCTTCCGTCATTGTGCTGGATTGTTCACTAAAAGCCCAGCTGTTCAGGATTGTTTTAGTTTTTTTCAAAGTGATGAGATGAGGCCACATGGCAGCGTTAAAATGGAGCCCATACACACACGTACCCTCACACACACACACACACACAGATACAGCAGGCAATATGTATTCAAAGGTCTAGAACAGGGTAGATTATTTATATCTCTCTATGTGTTGCATTAGTGTTTCTGTGTGTGTCTCTGAGCGTGTTCGCAGCTCATTCATTGGTATGCCAATGTTTTATCTGATTCATCAGTTTCATAACTGGTCTAAAAAAAAAAGTCAGAAAATAGTGAAAAATGCATGACACTATTATCCAAATAGAATTATCAGTGTCAAAAACCTTAAAGAGTTTAATTTTCCAGTCATATGAAACAAAGAAAAGCAAACAAATCCTCAACCACCTGATTAATTGACAAATCATTTCAACCCCACATCAATTGAATAGATGGTTTCAGTGAGTTAATGCAGTGATTTGACCACACGTGAGTTGTTCTTGCAAATTTTTGTGGCATGGTTTCCATTTGTCATGCATCTGTAGTCCTGCTGTAAGATCAAGTGTATTTCACTTAGATCAGGTCTCTACTGCAACCTTTTATATTACTGTAAACCAGAAAACCTTCACATCAAGATTTACCCCAAACGTCTAACTTATGCTAGCTGGTCATAATTTGAGATATCACAACTTGATTTCTCAACTTTACAAAAAGCTGCTTATTGACATTTATTCTTTTATAGCAAGAGAAACACCTTTTACTGATGTGAAAATAGCCTGAGTTGTATAATCCATCACCTTTACATGTCTGTCAGTACCCTGACAGACACTGAAAGAGAAGAAACTCTGCAAGGAAATAATCTTTCACTAGATTTCACTCTCTTAAAGTGATCAATTACCATGCATTATAAATGACTAAAAGTACATTTAAGAGGATGTAGATGGTAAATGGGACACAATTGTGGAAACAGAAACTTCTTTTACTAGCTGTCCACAACAATTTCTCCATAGGGATGAATAGATAAAGTAGTATTTTACCCATTTGTGTCTCCAAAAAACAAACAAACATATCAAACATTTTTTAGATGGTATGTTGTCACAGATAACTTTACGTAAAACACAAAAAGGAAGCAATGAGAGATTTGTCAGCTAATAGTTGACTACGAACCACACATATATTCACATGTCAAAGCAGCATCATTATATAAAAAAAATGCTATTTCTTTAAATAAAATAGCTGTTGAGAAGCTTTACAACAAGCAGAGAAGTGAAGCTTGGCAAAAAGTAAGAAGGTTACACAACCTCCATAGACAGAGATAGACAGTTTGATTGAGGGGACAGCGGGTTAGTTAAGGACTGATTTGAGTGAGCACATCTGGAGCTGGACACAGTGAGGACAAGGATATGAGAAAAGACAGGGAATTGAATCTTTTAAATGTGCATTTTCAACAAAAAGATGTAGTTCTATGAAAGAAAACAAACATATTACGACATATATAATGAGAATGGTTTGATGATGATCTCAGGCTTCCCCCGTGTTCCATCACACTTTATCTGAATGAAGTTTGGTGACAGCTAAAGGCAGGAAATGTAATTTGAGAAATTTAATGAGAAAAGAAAAGGCTATAAATTTATTGCTGCTGAGCTACAGTAGAACTGCAGATCACTTTCAAGATGTTTAAGATGCTGGTTGAAGCGGAGCTGCAGGTTAATCTAGGACATAATATGTGGTAAAAAGAGCTCAGACAAGCTGCTGATTATCGGGACAAAAGATACATAAACCATGAAAGAATGTCACTATAAAAAATCCACATAAACAACATTCAGTCAATGATCATAAAGGTCTAATTATGTGCATGTTGTCTTCAAATATGTCAAAAATAAACAGTCATATGTCCAATATCAGAAATCAGAGGCTCATAAAACTTAATTCATCTGATGGCATCATTTACTAATGCATGCAGCAGAAAGACTCTTTGTGTCTGCGGTCAGTTGTAGCTCAGTGAACATTAAACCATTTAGTCTGTAAATGCCAAGATATTTGAAAAAAGACACCACTGAGCTATTTGGTTCATGGTCATTCCATCACTGCACTTCAGCCACTGCTTCTGCACAAACTGGAAATAACATTAGGAAGAAGCTCATTATTCTTAAGTAGCAGTGGTAGAACATTATTATGACCACTCAAGTGATACACTCCAACAAATATGGTCTAAACTTTTACTTCATTGAGTCAGAGTAAGTGTTCATACTGTGACTTGTAATAATAGTTATAATAATAATAGTTTTTCCAAACATTAAAAAAAGGAGGAATTTTTTTAGCTTTTTATTCAGCATTCAAATTTCAGACCATTTTGGTGTTTGCCGTAAAACATTAGATAATTAACAGAATCTGTACTTTTTTGCAGTTTATGTCACTGATAAAATATACCATCTTAGCAGTGGTTGTAAGATCCCGTTAAGTCTGCAGTAGCATTCAGTGTACATGACCGGATCAATATTTATTTCCCATACAAGAAGCAGAATAATTCATGCACTCCATATGAACGGCTCTGCAATCTGAACCAAAGCATGAATGTGATTTTTGAAACCGTTGTTCACTTGTGCTCCATTCGCAGCTGCTGTTAGAGAGCTTAATTTTGTTTCTATTTGAGGCTTCTTTTATTGCGAGATCCATTCTAACCCATAAATTTGGAGCGAGATACTGTGCCGCGACCTAATTGCAGGCTGCATGTGTCCCGCTCGCTTGTGTCACTCACACAGCATGCAAACAGACATGAGCGCGCGCGCACACACTCACGTCCACACACCTGAGCCCCTGTTCATCCAGCTGTGTGACTGAGGTCTGTATTCCCAGGGTGCCCTATAGCTGCTGTAAAGTGGTGGGAGTCAGGAGAGTGAGAGGGGCTTTGAAGGACAAGATGAAGGATGAGTATTTGTAGAGCTGGGAACTTTAGTGCTAATTATTATTACACTGGATTTTAGCTTAGGGGTGTTTTTCTGCACATGGATGTACAGAACCGCAGATAGTTATACAGAAGAAGCTACAGCAAATGCAAATCCAGCTCTAACAATCAGTCAAGAAAGACAGAAAGGAGCAGAGGGAGCTGACATCCTGGAGACAGACAGAGCAATAAGGAGAGACCATCAGTTATCACCATCTCATAAGTGCTGTCACTGATGCTTTAGCTGCATCAATGACGTACCCCTGCGCTCCACTTCTACGCTTACTTCACTGAGGTGGTGCTTCTGGAAATCGTGTGTCTGGAAAGTGTGAGTATGCCACAAGGACAGGCAAGGACAAAAGACACACTTTATGTATCAGGATGTGGACAGACTCCTGGCTGACAAAGTTAAAACAACAATATTTGTAGCAAATGATAGACAACAACAAAAAATATTAGCAAAACACTGAAGTGATGTATGTGGCACCTAAAGAGCAAGATATTTCCCTCAGGAGCTGATGAAGACCAAGTAAATATTAGTCTTACTTTCATCAACTGGCCAGGAACACACCTTCAAATTAATATTGTAATAATGTACTGTAATATCTGCAAACAGACAATAATTTGCTAACATGTTATCACAAGATTAATTGGGGGGTATGCTTTATTTATACGTATGTTAGGGAACACTAGGATGCTATCAGTTACACCAGTGTTTCAGTCAACATGTCCACTTATAACTTTGTAGAGTACATTGAATATTGTGGGACAAGACAAATCTGAGTGGCACAAACACGTTTAATAGGCTTCTGAGCAGATTTGGATCTATAGCTCAGTCAATATGTCATTGAATACACAGTGTAATAGCATAAATTGCAGAGAAGGAAGCTTGCAGAAATTAGATCAGTATGAAAACAGTACATCGGCCTGCATCAAAGCATTCAGAGTAGTTACACTACTGAGAGTCATTGGGTACAAAAATGTCGTAATAGAAATCTGTAAACAGGTTTTTGATATTTCTTCCTAAACAGCACAAAAAACAAAGGTGACTGTGGGATCTATCATTTGAGTACATGAGATTATAGAAGGAAATTATTACTCTATCTGCTTCTCACTTGTTTTGTTTTTTTTGGACTCCACAAAACAGAGATTGTACTGTTCAGTCAATGGAGCAGCTGTTTTACAAGAGGATAAAAAGACATGAAGTCAGTTAGGGATTTCTCTGCTTGTAGCAATAAACCAGTGCGCCACAACTTTACCAGCTGTGTAAATGTGACAGCTTTGTGGAGTAAAGTAAAAAAAGCTGCTCACAGACTAGTGTGCTTCAACTGTCTACTTGTTCCAGTGGAAAGTCTCTTGCTTGCTTGGTGTCAGGGGAAATGTCATGGATGCTTGGTATTTCCCCAGGTTATGTATGCCTGCAATATGTGCGTGCGTGTGTTTATGTCTGCAGTAACCCAGCCATAGAAACAGATGTTGTCCTCCCTGATCTCTTTTGCTGTCGCTTATCCAGTTTTCTTTTCTCCCTCTCTCTCTATCTTAAGGCAAGATCAGCAAATAAACTTGATCCTTTTTTCTTCAGTTCCCAGCGTTCCCATGCTAAGCTAGCTAACCTTTTAGGGTGGATGGTCTTTTGTGCAACTAAATCTATAAAACAGCATTTTTGCTTTGTAAGCGGTCAGGGGTATACAGACACTGATATGTGGGATTAACCAGTCAGCCCCCTGTCATGAAAAAATACTCTTAATCTGCAATTTCTGGAATATCCGTTGCATAATCCTGATCTTCAGTCCGCAGATTATGCAACGGATTTGCATTTTTGATGCTCTGTGTGTATGTGCCTCTGTTAGTGAAAGTCATTGCTGAAGCACTTTGTGCTCTGACGCTGCACTTTGGATGTGCAGTTGTTTTCGTGTCTGCTTTTATGTTTGCCTCTCTCCGTCTCGCTGTCTTTCTGCTGTCCTCTGAACTTGCTGTCTCAGCTTCGGCCAGTCAGCCGCATCCCTGCTCACCTTGCACATTCTCACCTCTCGCTGTGTCACCAGCTTCCCTAAGCCTTACTGACTCTTGCTTTCTGTGCATGCCGCTGGTCCTGCTGGATTTCGATGTCTCTGTTATTCTTTGTTCTTTCTGCCGTGCGTTCCACTGTCTTCAGACACTCTCTTAATTTTCTGTTCCTATTCGTCAAACATGTGCTTTGCTGTTGTTGTAATGTGTCTCTGTGTGTGTTCCAGGTCTCATTTTCTTTTCTCTGAGCGGTCAATGTGCCAACCATCTTAACCATCCCTTGTTTTGCTCATGTGTCTGTTTGGTGTCTTTTTACTTTTCTGTCTCTGTCTTTTCTAAACAGTAGAAGCTGAAAATATGGAAAGACTCACAGACCTGAGTCAAAATACCATTGTTTACAGCTGTTAAACTGTTTGCAGTGGTGTCTATTAGCAAAAGTGTCTGCTAGTTGATTCTTCTAATGCTTTACAGGGGCCGTAATGTGATAAATGACTTTCATTGACCTCTATTGGAAGCCACAGATTAGCAGCAGCACTGACAGCTGGTGCAGTTTATATCAGCATGTAATTAACACAAACAATCAGGTCACAATAACAGACACAAGAGCTAATTAGAGCAGATATCAAAGTGAAACATAAAAAATAACACAGAAATGTTGTATTCTCTGCTCACTACACTGTTTTCTATGAATATGTGCACATACTGTGTTTTGTGAGCAGGTTCAGAAAAGAAGTTCAGGAGAAAGATTTGCAAATCCAGTTTGCCTCAAGTCTGTTTGTTATAAACTGATCAGCTTCCCAGAAGACCTGAAACCCACGACCCCGGCCTTCAACAAACTATTGTTGTGTCACTGTGGTGGGTCTCAGGTCTGTGTAAATGCTACTTTAAAGGATGAACCTTCAAGTGTTATGAAGGGAGACCAAAGAACCTAAGAAAACAAACTCCTTCATGCATCTGAATGAAACTACATGAAGTAATTGTTTAAATCAACTTTTTTATCACACGACTAAAAATTTGGCTCGGATTCACTCGTTGCATGGGTTCTTCTTCTCTTATAATAAAACCTATGTAGCCAGTTACAATTGTGTTTGTATTTCTGGGCCTGCAAAGTATTACAGTGTGTTCTTAACTTTCTCCTCTCTCTCCCTCTTCTCTCTCTGCAGTGCATTAGGCCTCCTGCTTGCCATTCTTTTTATGCTTTTGTAGAAATGGCTGTTACTGTTGAAGCCTGTGCTAACTTTCTCTTTCTTTCCTCCTCATTCATTCCTCCCTTCCATATTTCTCTGCAGTGTGGTGGCATTTCTATGTGTGTAATTCTTTTGAACGGTCTCACTATGGGTGCAGCAATAGTTACATCCCAGGAAGTAAAAAGTTGAGCTCTGTTTTACAGTTTGCATCTGTGTTAATCTGATCATCGTTGTATCATGTGTTTCCTGTCCTCTCCCTCATCTCCCTCCCCCCATCTTACAATTTGAAACAAAAGCTTCCCCAGAAGTCAAAGTTAGGTTGGTTGAGAGCGATGCTGAGTCCTCAATGGAAACTGCAAGGTGCAGTGTGAGAAAGAAACATTTGGAGTTACAGGTGTGTAACTCCCGGCTGATGAGAAGTGTGTCATGGTGATGATGGCATATATAGACACTTCTATATATGAATTTAGCTCAGATACGAACCGACAGAATGCAAGATAATACTATCGCTCACTGCAACGTCTTTATTTCCCCTCAGTTCACAGATCAAAAATGTCATTACAAAGTCATTACAATCCAAATGACCACAAAACTAAAAGCCAAATGAATAAAATTCACAGCAATCTGTCAACTGAAATGATGAGAGGAAATAAAAAATGCAAGAAAAAAAGCTATGCCCGTTTAAAAAAAAGAAGAAAAAAAAGAAACGCATGCAAAGAGTCTTGCGAGTAAGCACGCAAAATTACAAAAGTTAGCTGAGAAGTAGTGATTGACAGTTTGCCTGCGAGTACTGAGATACTGGAAACACCAGTTCTGCCCGTGTATCAACCATTCCACGTCACAGATATATGAAAAAGAGAATGATGGCCAGCAACGGCTCTTAACTCTGAACCCTGTGACCTCCAAGTAGCCAGGGAGCAATAAAACATAATGACAGGAGCTTCTAACTGCCTTCTCCATCCTCTTCACTCTATAGTGTCTCTTTGCCATGGAGCCTGTGTGGAGGTGGACTCAGACACAGAGGCTGTGGCCCATGAAGGCTTTAAACTGGGCTGCATCTCCTGTAAGATGAGGGGCGAGGTGCCCGCCGTGGCCTCTGTCAACTGGTACTTTAAGGCTTCAGATGAGACAGAGTACTCCCATGTGAGTAGTATTAAGATATTTGAAAAAGCAAACAAACAAGAAATAATTACTTAAATGAACAGACTGACAGTTTGGGAAATACATATATTTGCCTTAATGCTGTGACCTTTGAAACTCACTACTTACCATTTTACTGTACATGTTGTACATTTAATCTGCATGAAAAAATGAAGTATAAAAATGACAGTTCAGTCTGGGAGACACTTTAGCTATAACATCATTGTTCTCCTTTATCCAGTCTCATTCCCTGCACAATGGAAGTTATGTTAATCTAAACGGTAACAGAAAAACTGTGTCTCTTGTACGTTATTTTGAATAAATGAACAGGTTTGAATTTTGGTTTCTTAATTAAAAAACTAAAACTGAAATAACAGACTAAAGTGACCCCTAAATTTCCTGCAAACTGCCTGATGCAGGAAAGCAAATCAAAATGTACTGATGTATCTAAGCACAAAGCCTGCTGCTGAATACAGTAGTGGAAGCGAGAAGGCAATAACTCCCATGTGCTGCTGGTTGTGTAAAACTGGAAAAACTGGATTTGGCAGTTTTATTATATGATGTAATTGACAGTTTCATTATGTGATCAGTTGTCATGTGTCCAGAATCACCACCAACATATCCATCACCACTGTGTAGTTTGTCTCCTCTTCTGGGAAATGACTGCAATGCATTTATCATGAGAAAGAACAGAGGCTTGCATTTTTTATGGCAGGCTTTTTCCCCCCTTTGTGCTGACTGGAAGACAGCTCTTTACTCACCTTACAAGCCTTCACCAGGCAAAGCAAAGAGGCCATTACCGTTTATACAATCCCTAATATATAGCAGGAGCAATCCCATTAGATGCCATTTAGAATCTGTAGCTGCTAATTCACCAGGAAGTGCAGAGGTGAAGCTGTAACTGCAGGTTGGGTAATAAGAAGAAATGGCAGCAGTGGTCATGTGGAGATCAGTTTCCTCAAGTATGACAGAAAACCTGAAATGTAAACATAGCACTCAGGGTATGAATGATCATATCAACACAGAACAATATGTCTTACACCTATGAGCGTCCAAGAGACAACAGCAGCTTTCTGCTGTAATTATTTACACAGAAATAAGACTACAAGCCAAAGATTATTAAATTGATCCAAAAACAAATGGAAAGACAATCTACACATGTGAATGAGAACAGGCACAAAGGATTGAAACCTTGACCATCGCCTTGATATCATATGATGTCATTTTCTTCCAGTTATACAGCTATGAAAATCAAATCGAAGACATCATTGATCCACGTTTCTACGACCGTCTGGCCTGGATTGGCAGCAAGCACACCAAAGACCTACAGGACGGCTCCATCTACATCCTCAATGTGACTTACAATGACACGGGCACCTACAAGTGCAAATTCAACCGCACCCTCACATACCCCAACTATGAGTATCGCACCTACACCAACAAGACTATCCTCATTAACGTGGTGCCACGACGTAAGGGCAATAACTAAACTAGTCAAAACCACTATCATCTTCCATTTCTAGGACTGTTTTATTGTGTTGGGGCAACATACTAATCTCATAATGAGATATTTGAAGTGTAGCTGGGAGACCAAGGTCCATATTTATTTGACCCAACTAATTACATTTGGCTCTTTACTAGCTGAAACCTACTAAATCTGGGCAAACAACTCATAAAACTTTGCTTCCACCAACAGTCCAGAAGAAGTATACTTTATGACTTTGTGGGTCAGTAATGGCTGGACCCACATCCAACAAGAACATCAACTGTCGGCTGCTATTGTACCCAAAGAAACATTGGCAGCAACTAGCAGTCTGCACAGTTTATATGATGCTGAAAGTCAAAGAAAAGTAGTAGCTCAATCAGGTTTTCCTAAATTTACTGTATGCAAGAAAAACAGACTGAAGCTGACAGACTACCCGATGTCAAAAAATGTACAGTACATGCATCCATCTATCCAAGATGCATGTGTGGTCTTTAGTCCTCTCATGGTATAACATCGGTAAACAGTCTGTCGAAACAGCGGCATATTTTGGGATTTTCATTACATCCATGTGCTGTCTCATCTGTCCTTGTGATTATTGTAGCTAAAATAAAAATGAAATTCGCTCCTGTTCTCTGTCTCATTAAAGCAACAAAAAATTCAGCTCCAGCTATGTTTATATATACATATATATAATATATATATATATATATATGATCAAATACAAGTCGCATGAAGCTGCTGTGCGATTTGTCTGATCAGCTGAACCACTGAATCATCATATTTGGATGAGGCAGCACTGAGTGTGAGCCCGTGAAGACATTTGTCTTACTCTTAGCTCATGAATACGATCTTGAAAGTCTTGTTTTTTTATGCATTATAAGAAATTTGAAAAACTGTTTTAATTTGTCAGTTAACAATTCAAAATAAAAGTGGATTTCTAATTTCTTTTAAGGAAGTCCAAAATTTCACTTTTATAGTTTCATAAAGATGGACCTAGGCTTATAAGTAGCTTCTTCTGAAGTTTGCATAACTTAAAAGGCATCCTCCAAGGCTCAATGCTTGATCCTCTGAATTTTCATTATTTGACGTGGTCAGTGGATGTGTTATTTATTGCAGGGCTACAGTGAGCTGTTATCTTTAACCTGTGGAGATTTCACAGCAGAACACTGAACTCTTGTGGATGTCAGCTATTGCAGGTTAACTGAATGTGCAGCTGTTGAATTATGACACGCTGTAATTTAGGAAGGTCCTGAATTATGAGTCATACCATTTAAAAAATGGTAAAAGCCTGTGCAGCCCTCATCCTTTTTGTGGTGAAAAAATTAGTCCAGCCCTCTTTCCATAAGTACACAGATATACAGTAACACATTTCACCTTGTTTCCCTCTCTGTCTCTCCAGTCACCAGGGGAATGGCATCCATTTTGTCTGAGGTGATGATGTACGTCTCCATCATCGGGCTGCAATTCTGGCTGGTGGTTGAGATGATTTACTGCTACAGGAAGATTTCAGCGGCAGGAGAGGAAGCTCTGAGAGAGAGCGCGTGAGTAACACCTAAAACACGCATGCAGAGGCAGCCTCTCTTCAGTGCCAGTCCTTCATTTCCAGATCCTGCTGCGCTGTCCAAATGTCCTGATTTCCCACCTTGCACTATCACCCTGTTTACCCTTGCTGCCACTGTTTGGAAAGCTGAGCCTCAATCTGTTTCAATCTGCTATTTTTCTAAATAACAAACTCTTTCCTTACTGAACTGAAATCTTGTTCTAAACCTGATTCATTGAACTTGACTGCCTTTTTCATCTTTTTATTCTTTCTACCACTCTCTTTTCCTCAGGGCGGAGTATTTAGCTATAGCATCGGAAAGTAAAGATAATTGTGCAGGTGTGCAAGTGGCAGAATAGCACCGGTAGGTCTGTATTCTCACTAAACTTGATCTCTGAATTTACCTTTTCTCTTTTCTTGTGCTTACCTTTGTTCTTTCTTATTCATTTAAAAAATCAGGCCTTTATACAAATTTCCTGCACCTGTTATATTTCTATCACGTTCGGTTTTTAATTGTCATCTTCATATAATGAAGAGTTAGTCACATATACTCATAAAACTCATATGACATTATTAAGTATTTTTTCTGTTTTTTGTCCAGATACATTAAAATATGTACTATTAATTAAGGTAATCCAATCATACTATGGACACCTAAATGTGACACAGATGAATTAATAAATAAATTTAAACACAGAAATCATATTTATTTATTTCCGTATTTCCTTCTGTCTCTCTTTTGGGCCTCCATATCAAACAACCCAGATCCCTGCTCCAGTCTCTGCTACACTTATGCATAGTTTCCTAGATTAGAGAGATTTTCAACTTTACAATGACCGACAGATGCTCATGATTCATGATGATAACCTGACGTTTCTTTAGCGATAATTAGCAAATATTAGCATGCTAATACGCTAAAGTAAGACAGAAACTGGTAAACATTATAGCACTGTCATTGTATGTGTGTGCTTACAATTATAGGTTACATTAAAATAATTCTCACAGATCTGCAACATTATTGTAGCCTTTTTATTTCTATTTTTTCTGATTATTATGATAGATTGTGCACTAAAATGTAATGTCAAATAATTATTTAATTAATTAAATTAAATGTCATGTTACTTTCATATCTATTGGTCCACTTCATATAGTTAACATACAGGCCTATTTGAATTTAGTAAAATCTTATGTTTATCTTGGATTAAGATACTGAATGTATTAATACTAATGTAGCATTCTATATTTGTTTTTGACATGCCTTAAAGCCATTTTAATTAGAGTTTAGGTAAAGCCTGGTGTTTTCTACAAACCAAATGATTGTAGAAATCATTATGGTTACTTTTCCTGATGTTTTGTGTTTTCTACAGCAGGTCAAGGAAAATTTCAAGACAACATTTTTGAGGAATCTCCACTTTACATCCACTTTAGTGCCCCCCTCTACTCTCACCGTCACTCACCTCCCACCATCCTCTCTGCATGATGGAAAAAGGGGAACCACAGAGAAGAGAGAGATTTTCATTGGAAGCTTTTAAGTGACTCTCACCAAAACATGGAGAGGTCTGAACCGTATCCTGTTCTGAGCGACAGGATGGCTGCATCAGGTCGTGGTTCAACGGGTTGGACTGTATATAGGTGTAGAAGAATGCACAGATAATCTTTGAACACATGTAAATTATATTATAGGTCGACACTGACTACTCAATACTTGCATGCTTACGGGCTTATCAAAACAGCTGGCACTGTCCTTCTGATGTGTTTTCAAGAGAATTTATCCTTTTCTCCCATTTTCATTGAACACAGCATATCAGGGTTAAGTCATATGTGTTGTCATTGTCAATAGTTTTTAACCAAATCTGTTTCAGTGTTTCCTATGTAGGTTTTTGAACATGTGAGGCAAATAAAAATAGTTTTAATGCTAAAAATAAATCTATGCGTTTTAATAGCAAGAACAATTTGGACTCTAAGACCACATTTGACTGCTAATTTTTTTATGAAAACTACTAAATACTACAGAGGAAACACTGCTACAGCACGTCTTTTTTGCTGCACTTTGCCACACATTTTGTATTTTTACCCACATTTACTGGCAAACCAACATAGTCAAAGTTGAACTGGCAGCACATCCAAAACTTTGTTTTTTTACTTTACACATTTGAACATACTTACTGTGGAGCAGGCTATACTAGAGCAGAGGTGAGAATGTGAGATGAACTGTGGTGAAGATCAGTGACTCATCACTGTCACGCGCCACGTGAAAGTCACCGTGTTCAAAGTCTTTAGACATGTCAACAGGAAAGGTATTGCCCATCACCTTCACACATCTGCTCGCCAAGAGAAATGCTGTTCTGCAACAAATTTGAATTCTGGTAAGAGTTTAGTTCATTACTGTAGGAAGATTGAGGAAAACATTGAGCGTTCTCAGCATACTGAGTCACTAGTTCTCAAACGGTCAGGGAAAAATCTTCGGCACTGTACATTTAATGTAAATCTTAATGGAAAAACATATTGCCTGACATGATTTTTATGTTTCATATCGGGCTGGGGAAACAACTGAGATGAGACCAAATTTTATCTTAAAATCTCAGAAAGCACTCTGTGTTATACCTGTGAGCTCGTAATTCATATACAAGTTTGAACTATGTCAAAAACAGGTTGATTTTTCTGTAACAAAACCACAATCAAAAGCAGCTCTTGTAGAATTATTTTAAACATAACCGCCCTTTCAGCAGACCACCAAACTGCAGTCTGGTTACTGTAGCAGGGCCACTGCTGATTTTTATTTGCTCTTCAACGTTGATGTGAAAACCTGTCACTCCAATTATTGCAAAAGTGTGACTTCCTGTGAAATATGAAATGAAGATAAACACTTTATTGTACCAGAAACATTTGTGCAACAGCTTAAAAAAAAAAGAGGGAAAAAATAAGCTTTACCAATTTACCGATTACCAATTTACAGCGTGGCATGAAGGCTGAATATGTCTACAGTGTAAAGTAAAGTTTACCACTAATGTGTAATTTCACACAAATATCTTCTATCTTAGTGTCTTTGTAGAAACTTAAGGGCTTAGCAAATTGCTATTATCTAACTGCCATGGGTAAATGTACCACAAAACCTGTCCAGAGTGCCTCCCAGTGTGAGACCAGTGAAAACCAAAAGGGAAAAGGAAAGAGTTGAAGTCTTGTTACAAATGTTGTAAAATGTAAACAAGCAGCTGTGCTTGCTTCTCTTTTAGCCATCGAGTATAGGTGAACACTAGATGGCAGCCAAACACTGCCGGTCTTCATGTTTACTGTTCCTCTCTCTCTCTTTTTTTTTTTTTTTTTACAAAAACTGAATTTGATACAGTTTGAGATACCGACACATTATACAAAGTGATCAGTTATTACAGAACGACTGCATGCTTATTGATGGCATAAAGGCCACAACATTGTTTTTCCAAGTACAAACACAGAATGCCCAATGAAAAACATGTAAAAAAGAAAAGAGTGATATCTCTTTTTAAGGCCATTCAGGCAAGTTATACACTGCTTACAGAGTGATTTACATTGTCGGTATGCATCCGTTTCTATCATCTAAACGCTTTTGCTGCAAATATGAACAAAGTAGTGAAGTGAAAAGCACATTTCTCCTCATCACTGTTGGTCTGCTTGTGTCCACGTGTTTTCTTTCAGCAACAAATATATCTGCAGTTGCCAATTCATGTATAGGTGTGATTATGTTGCTTGCCAAAAAAAAAAAGCGAACAGAAACAATGAAATACAATTCTTTTGAGAAAAATCACTTTGGTTCACTTGTATTTTTTTAATCGAACATGCAGAAAGTGGTTGACATTGTGTCCAAACCATCTCTACACAGCCAGCAGAGGGTGCAAAACTAAGACTGTCATCCCTGTTGCTAAACTCTCCCACTCTAAGTCACTAAATGATTATAGACCTGTAGCATTAATCTCACTGGTTATGAAATCATTTGAGAAATCAATTAGGAATAACTTAGATTTTTAAAATTTATAAACACAAATCGCCTTTTGGAGCACTTGCAGTTTGCCTATAGAACAAATATAGGGTGCAGGATGCCACCATAATAATAATAATAATTAACACTTTATTGATCCCCTTGGGGAAATTGTTGTTTGGACAGCTGCTAGACCTGTGTCA
>JAUMHL010000009.1:5722433-5749815 GCA_032362345.1 Sandelia bainsii | reverse complement strand
GGTTTCAGTGTCTTGTCCAAGGACACCTCGACATGTAGCTTGCTGGGACTGAGAATCGAACCGCTCACCCTTGGGTAGGAGGACGACTGCTCTACCCACTGAGCTATCATGCCGCCCCATAACATCATTTCATCTATAAGCACCTGGAAGGGAGTGGAAATCATGCTGGACTGTTTGTGGATTTCTCATCAGCATTTAACAGCACCTGATGGTAAAGGCACTCAGTGAACAGCTTGGACAGTAGTGTCGTCGAGTGGATCTTAGATGTTATGGTCTCAGACCCGACCACAGTATGAGCTGGTTCACCACAGGGCTGCGTTCTCTCTTCTGTTTTATACATCTTATACAAAAATGACTATGATCTGGCAAAGAGCACAAGAAAAAGGTTTTGTCAGTCTGACTTAAATTGAAATCTTGACACTCCAAAGACTGGCAAACACCAGTCAGTGCTCATTGTCTGGCTAATACCACTCCTATGTGAAGCGTGGTGGAGGAAGTGGGGGGCTTGTCAGGGGCAGCGACAGAGATGGATCAGAGTTTTAAAAAAAAAAAAGGAAGAATGCACCCAAAGACAGACTAGTGCTTCAAGAAACCGGCTTTCGAGTGAAGTGACCTAAGACTGGGACACTGGTTCACCTTTCAACGCAACAAACTAAAGCATACAGCCAAGACTACGCTGGAGCAGCTTCACAACAAGGCTCTGTCTGTGGAGAGGTGTGAAGATGTCAGTTCACAGATGCCCTCAGTCAGTAGTTTTAATCTTGTGACTAGATTAATTTGAACAGATATTTTTCTTCAGATTACATTATTGTTAAGTTACAGAAGCTGTTATCATTATACTCACTTAGTAATGTTAAGCAGTATTTGGCCCTGATATAATCAAGGCATTGCACAGTGTTGATTATATCAGCCTACTTTATCTTACCTGCATAGTTTCACTTAAGAGTTCAGCTGAAACTGTGAGAAATGTGATTGGAAACTTAGTACGGGAAGTGATAATGAACTGAGTCATTAGCAAGCAAAATGACAAACATTTCTCGGTTGTTCGGATTTGCTGCTGTTCTTTATCAGAAATGATGAAAATTACATCTGAAGAACCCTGGAAAACTGATATTAACTGATAATGAAATATAACTGTGTTACGGTCATACTTTCATAAACAAAAAATAAAAAGAAAGCTTGTGGATCTTATAAATATCTTTTTATCTGAATTTTACTGACTCAAACGTGTGACTTTAATCCTGATAATTAAAAGATAATGATTAACTGTGATCATCTATTATCTGGTTTTCTCTTCTTCTATGATACTGAATTGAATACTCTGGGATTTCAGACTGTTGGTTGGACAAAACAGTAAAGTTTAAAAACTTTAACTGTGGCGTTGGGATACAGCATTTGTCCATATGTTCTCATATTTTATGCGTCAAATGATTAAGAAAATTACACACAAGTTGATAATGAATATTAAATTTTTTTGCAACCTCATTCGACCCAAAACGTTTTTGAAAGTAAAGACACACAAACTTAAAGACAAACGACAACTTGTAGCATGTTTTAGAACTTTTCATTTCTCTCCATGGCGTGGCGCACAATCACATCTTTACAGTACATTTTCACCCCCCGCTCCTCATCCATCGCTCTCTCCTTCCCAATTCACACTCTCCTCCCTACTTAAATAAATATTACATCCTTGTTTTCCACCGACGGCCATGCACAGCAGGGCCCACATGCTTCTACAGACGCCATTTTCAGTGAAACAGAGAGAGAGCGAGCCAGCGAAGGGGAAGACTGAACACACAGAGGAGAGAGAGGTAGAGTGGGGGTTGAGTGAGGAGAAAAAGAAAAAGAGGAAGTACAGATAGATGAGATGTTTTCACATCAGAGGCCACTGACAGAGAGGACAGACTGAAAATAAACAACAGATAAAGATGACAAAATAATAGAAGATAGAAAATGAAAAAGGAATTCCATAAAAAGACAAGACGAGTGAGTCAAATTAATTTTACATCCACACAAAAAAATACTGCAAAACAGATTCCCTTTTTCTTCACATGAATCTCTAAAATTCTGGTTGGTCCTTTTGATTTGAAACATCTGGCCTAGTTGGACAAATAAATAGCTGACCGTTTAGATGTTTTAAACTTCCACCTGTTCAAGTCTGCAGTAAATCTTTAACTAATAACTGTGTTACAGTGAGCAACCAAACGTGAAAGAGAAAATCTAAAAAAAAAATAAAAATAAAAAAAATAACTCAAGATAAGCTAATATGAAAATGTAACATTAAGGAGTCAGAAACACGCACACATCCACACACGTCCAGTCAAACTCTTTGCTTGTTTTTCGTTTTTACGGCTTCTACACATTCACACACACAATTCATCAATATCATCATCATTAATATTATATACTACTTTGTTTCAAACATTCAAAAAGTACTAGAATCACTATTGTCATTATTGCCGTTACCAATAATCACTCCTGTACAGCACCTGTTGGTCCACACCACAACAGCAAATCAGAGCACAAAATAGCCACCACAGGACTTCAGATGAGATCAAGTCATTGGTAATAATAAATACTGTAACGGTCAGAGAAATAGCTTGCTGTCCCAACAAACAACCCAACACTGATTTTGGAGAAAAGATAAACACAGATAGGAGTGCGGGGAGTGTATCTAAAACTCAAGGTGAAAACTAAAGTGTCTTGTGTTGAAATGTTCCTCCTGCCCTTTGGCAGAGGATTGACAGCCAAATTAAGGTGAAAACTAAAGTGTCTCGTGTCGAAATGTTCCTCGTCCCCTTCCATAGAGGACTGCCGGGGTTCAACTCAGACGTGAAAGAACAAATTCCTGACAGAAAGCTCGAGAGTTGTTCTGCGCCTGTCAGTACTCTCCTTCCTCCCATCAGGCTTTTACTCCTCACATCCATATAGTATGCAGCATCCCCCAGTTTCTTGTTTGTTTGTTTCAGCAGGCATTCACTTGAGGCAAAGGTATCAAACTGTTCCCAGGACTGAGAAGAAGAGCTCCCATTTTCCAGAATCTATGAAATGTGATGAAGTCTGTGATAGTCGTAAAATGTAGAGCTCTAGAAAATAAGGAGGTTGGACTTAAAAGGATTCTGAATGATTCTGGGCTTTGTGAAAGGTCTGTGTGATTCTTGAGGAGTGGATAGTCTGAATCGGCCCACCAGTGGCCTGTTTCCATACAGTACATACAAATGTCTTGCAGCTGTAGGTACTTATTGCTGTGGTCCAGTCAGCATGAGTTCACTGAAATTGTAACTGGTTGAGGCTGCCATTTCAAGTCAGTCAGGCAAAGATAGTTGCAGGTAATGTAGTTGTCCTGCTTTTCCCACACCTGGTTTTTGATTTGGAAATGAGGGAGGGAACAAATGTGTCCTTATACAAGGTGACCTTCCCCCAATTTCAACACTACCACTTAACCAGGGTTCAGATACAGATACATGGCTCAGGCTTCAGTAAGAGACTCTGTGAGGGTGTCAGTGGCATCCTGCTGCACCTCTGGGACCATGATTCCCCGGTGGAGCTTCTCTAAAGACTGCTTCATCTGGGAAGTAAACATAATTTGGGTGATGGGGTAGTGTGAGAGAGTTGGAAGGGAAGGGAAGATAACTGGATTACATAATGCAGTGACAACATTCAGCACATTATGAGCACATGCAGTTCGTGTGACGCATGTGTTTTCTTGCTGCCTGGTTCCCCCTGCAGGTGTAAATTACAAGTACTTGACTTGATAGAATCAAATAAATAGAAACACATGCATACCTGGTCGAGAAGCGTGACCGAGGACTGCAGGATCTGCTGCCACTTACTGAGCTGAGCCTGGTGAAACTGCCTCTGGAGCTGCAAGACCTGAGCCCACTCTCCAGCTGTCTGGGGCAAAGGACTGCAGAAAGGAAGAGAGGAAAAGAGAGAAGAAGAAAAGAGAACAGTGTTATAAAATAACTGTTTTTTATCTGGGCTGTGTTGAATGCAACACAAATTTATATGGTATGGAACTGCCTGAACAAGTATGAAACCACATTGTGACACTTAAAAATAAGAGAAGTACAAGATATAGGAAGAGGCAAATCACCGATAACTGAAGGCACAGTGACCGTCCTTGAAAAAATGACAGAAAAGACCATTTACACAACCTTGCATTGATAAAACAGGCAAGTGCGTCTGACTTGGGACAAGGATTTTCTGTGGAAACTGATGTTTCAGTGACAGACAGTGTGAAGGACATTGCATGAAGTCAACCTTCACAGATAGCGTCCAAGTAGAAAACCACTGGCCACAAAACTGTAAGATTAAAAAAAATTTTTTTTAAGTCTGATGATTGTACACTAAACATAAAAATAACATGAATGTGTTTGGATCAGATGGGACCCAGCATATTATCACACTATCGCACCAGTAGTGCCATTTATATTATAAATGACTCGCAGTGTCATTAGGAGGGGGTGTGGAGGTACATGACAATGATCTCACACACTGCAAAAATCATGCAGGTTTGTTTTTTTAACAAGACAAATGTTAAGAGGATTCAAATCCCTGACTTGAATCCACCAGAAAAATATTTTAAAGTTTAAGGTACAGTGGCATTTGTCAGCCAAAATAAAAACAGAGATACAAACATGTAAAATTTAAAAGAACTGAATCTCACTAACACCTCAGGACTTTTGGAGCTGTAGGTAATGTGCAGTGGGCTTTTAGAGCTTTTTCACTGAAAACAGCTTAAAAATCTGTGGGACATTAGAAACCACAGATCCCACAAGAATAACTCCACAAACTCGAGAACAAACACCAATTAACAACACAATCCCTCTGGATAAGGAATGGAGATAACACTGTATGGAGCACTGCAGCTTGTTTACCTGTCAGCAACAGAATAGGAGTGCCACGTCTCCAGTGTATGAGCTGCTCTTTCCAGAGCGTACAGCTTGTAGAACAGCAGCATGTTGAGAGCCACCAGCACCACCAGACTGACAGGGACAGAAAGATAAGAAAAAGTTGTTTAATTTACTGACAGGTGTTAAAATTCTTCAATGAATCACAAAGAGACCATTAGTAACATAAACACCAGAATAAAAAAACAACAACAAAAGGAACAGACATAAATATTTTAGGGTTTGTAAATGCTGCTGGAAGAAATTTCACCCACAACCCAAATCTCAGTCAGAACACACTGTAATGTTGTTACAGGAAAAATCCATCCCAACACAAATATTACAATGGTACAAAAAACTACTGTTGATATACATGTTACGTTGTTGGGATGTAGCTTTGCTCAAATATATAAGATGTGACTATTTAGCTCCAGTTTAAAAACAGAATAAAGACAATTTCTCCATCAGAGTTAGCTACCAGTGACCAGAAGGTCTTTGGTTCTGCTGTAAATCAAACGCTGAACCTACAGTCAGGATCTCATTTATGAAAGTCATTGTGAGAACTGCAGAGAAAACTTCGACTGAACTAGTGATGACTCAGGTTGAGAAAAGTGGGTAAACCAACATAATGTGGTCGCAAAATAACCCCTGATATACAATGTTCGTACACAACTGTGCAAAGACTGAATGCAAAGCAAACCTTCAAGACAGAATGAATGAGTAAAGATTCACACTCACACCTATTGTTAGCAGACGTGCTTCACATTCAATCTAAACGCATCTAAATACATTTGCATGGTGGATTTTTCCTGTAAGAAAATTGTTGTTCTCATAGATCATACTAAGGCTCAAGAGTGGTAAAAATTAAATCCTTTCATACGAACCTGATACAGATCCTATGCACAAGAAGTAATGCAGAGAAAGAAGGGAAAAGAAGGGAAATAGCAAGAAAAGTATCGTGAGGCTCTTAGTATGCAGAAGACTGATATGCAATGTGTCTGAAAGAGGGATTCAGACTTGCATAAAACTAAAACAGCAGAGATCTAATCTACAAATGAATACAGTAATTTTAGCAGTTTAAGAACTTCTAAAATTCTGCACTGCAGGAAAAGATGTAGTGTGTTACTAAGAAGGAGGCTCACATGCAAGAACACACAAGCTTTTATGTATGGACTGTTTTTACTCCATAACTGCACACTCAGAAAATACCTTACTTAACCTCATTAGAAAAGCTAATCTCGTGTGTGAGATGACTAGTGAATCAGAATTAAGATTTATGTGATTCAGTGTGCAGCAAAAAATAAATCATGCTTGAAACAATCCTGAATTAAAATAGCCAGCAGCAAAGCTCAAGAGAGGAATTCAGGAAGTTTACTGTTGTTCATGAACTCACACAAAATAAACTCACTAGAACTTACATGAAGCTGACTATGAGGAGGATAGTCGATATACCGTTGTGTCCACCACGCGAACGCTCTCCCAGCTTCATATACTGAGCACCTATTAGAAGAAAACATATTTCTTTTCAATTATCGTTGTGTGTTCGCGTTGTACACTTCCAACAGACATAACAAACATTTCTACAAAATGATTCATTTGTTAATTCGAATGACTTGATTTTGTTTTGACATCCTGTTAAAATGCTCTCTTGTTGAGTATCTGACCTCTTGCAGTGCTACAAAGCTATATATTTTATATTGTTTATGTGGACCTGTATAAGCAGTATGTGGATGAATGGATGGATGTATTAAACAGAGAAAGAAAACTAAAGTGAGGTCAGAGGTCTAGAAAAAAATTCTACTAAAAAATTACTACTACTGGGGATTTTCCAGTCAGGTTTTTGCTAAAGTAACATAAAATTATAACTAAAAAAATATTTGAACTTTTGTAAAAGAAATTAAGAACTAATAGCTTTTTTGAGGTAACATAAATTAACATTCTCAAATGTATTATTTCTGTTTTTTAAGGTCTGGGATTCCCCAGTTTTGTTTGTTGAAAACTCCAGCAGGGTATCCAGTCCTGTAAAGAAACTCCAAACATCCCAAAAATGCTCATTTCTGGTGAAGAACTGATGAAGCCTTGTGGATGAAAGTGATACGTCTTCAAGAACTAAAAACTAGTCCAGTTGCCACTCAACAGAATTTTTAGGATAACCATGACCTGGATGACTGAGAATCTTCAGATACAATTCACAACACAACACATCCAGCAGAGGGCAGTACTTCATAGAACATTGATTCAAGTATGGGTACATGATCAGCAACATTCATGGAAAGAGCTGCAACATCAACACCATCAAACCATTTGTAACAGCTGTATCCTGACTTACTGGTTTCTCTCCTGTCTCTCTCCTCCCCAACTCCTCTGTCCCCTTGGTCGATGCCTATGCCTCCTCCCTCTCTCTCTCTCTCCCTCTCACCCTGCCGTCGGGAGCAGGTACGTTTGCGGCGACGCAGGGCTGGTGGGGTCTTGGCAGCATTTGCACCCACCGCTTCCCCTGTGGTTACCACAGACACGTCAGACTGCAGCAGCGTCTCCAACTTGCACACCTCGTTCTCTGCATAGGACAAAGTAAACACATGGAATAATGAAAACACACAAAAACAAGGAAGGTAAAGTAGTGGTCTCCCACCACACTTCCTAAAATGGGCTGAACAGCCAATCAGAATACATTTTAAACAAAGAACAACAAACCAAACTGTGTGGATAGAACTTCTGTTACATTATTTAAGTAACATTCTTGTTAATTGAATGTATATCTTATGTGGACAAATGTCTTGCATGGCTGGAAAACATATTTTTGACATTACTGTGTATTAAAAATGCACAGCATAGCGTATATGTGACCTGATTGTTTCAAATGTACTTGAATGTACCAGGTAACCTGTACTAAGACATTTGCTTCCAAACTGCGCTGCTCATATGTAGATGTATTTAACTCAGAGTTAAGATGAGTACAGAAAAACGTTCTCCCTTTTATTCCTCCCTTTATATACGTACAGTAAAGCCCCAAACATCAAGTAAGCTATCAAAACAATTCTTTTGGTGTTGGTACCAAAACTTAGTAACTGACATCAAAATTGAACAAATCCAAAACAAAATTTACTAGTTAGAAAAGCTTAACTTGTAACAAATTGAACATCTTTGCAGTTTGAGGTCATCAAATGTATCTGTCAAAAATAAACCGTGAACAACTTGAGCCATCTTTCATAAACCATTTGTTGAAAAAAAGACGAAAAAGGTGGCTCACACAAGGTGATCGCATATGTATAAATAACACCATGAAAGTGCATCTGATCTTCATTTCAACTTTGTCTTGCTTACGCAGATTCACTCTACTTTTGTTGTTAGTCACTACAATAGAAATAGGTCTTTTAGGTCAGTGTGGTTTCCACAGGCTATGTGTAGAGATGCACTGACCAAGTGACTCACCCATGTGTCTGTAGTACTCCTCAATTCCACTCCAGGTGTTCTTTTCGATCAGTGCTTTCACCAGACTCCACGGCTGCTTTCTGTAGCAGATGTCTGAGGAAACCCTGGCAAAAAACAAAAACACCTTTCATATTATTTATGAACAGAAATTCAACCTGCTCGATATCGTTCTAACATTAATCAGTGACATTCTCACTTCATATTTGATACATTTCTCATTGCTTTTAATCAGCATATTTGTTAAATTTACTGAATAATTCACCTGACAATTCCAAATGTTTACATCACAACTTTACCAACTTGCTAAGACATGAAGTTTCCTTGTTCAATCAGAAAACATGTAAAACACAACTAAGTTTAGAACATGATGCACCTGTGTTGCGACCATTGAACTGACAATCTGCTTGTAACTAGTAACCACCGCCTGTTCAAAGACGCTTCCTTGGAAAAGACAACACTTGAGAAAAGAGGGAAGTTGAAACCATGAGAGTGGTTTGTCTTTCCAAGAAATGTCTTTGAATGAACTTACTATACTGTAAGTTTACAAACATGACTAGACTTAAACGTGTTAATTTGACAAATTATCACCATTTAAAATGCATCCAACATAATTCAACTTATCTAGGATTCCTTTTTAAATCATCTTCAGATTATAAGTAATAATAATAAGTAAATAAAAACAACAGCGTGACAGTCAAAGTCTTTATTTAAACAAACTGTCTCGTTGCCACAGTGTGGTTTATTGAGGCTACAGTGTCCCTCTTCTTTTTCTTCCTGTAGAAAAGATTGTTGAACATTGGTGTAAAAGACTGAATAATATGTCCTCCTATGTGTGCTCTGATCCTGAAATGCTGACATCAGGACATGTGTTTACCAATGACATTTAGAACCTACTGTGCTTGTACTGACAATATACTGATGTATCATCAAGTCAGTACTGTCTGTAGAAGTAAAGCAAAAACAAGTCAACCAAAAACATTGTCTTGAAATGTTGGCTGACTTTTTCTAAGTAGGAAAGCAGCAAGAGACACCAGATGAAACAAGGGAGATAAAACTCATGGGATTATTTCATATAGTCTCGACAATTTTTAATCACCAAGGTGAAGGATGTAGTTTTAGTTTGCACTTCAAACTGGTAGCACATGTATAAATGAGGATCCTATGAAGGAAATGTGAAGAAGTGACGAGACACATCTGTTCTAACAGATGTTTTCTGTTTAGCCCAAATAATCAGTGCACCACACATACCACAACATCCTCTATTTAAACTCAACGACACAACAGTAAGAGGATCTGTTATGAAATCAGTGAGCTCTCACAGATACGCACTCAAGATGAGTGTAAACTTGAGTATGATACTGCAGTTGCCACTTGCGCCTCTTCCGTGGTTTTCACAATTAATCAGTGAGCTTCAAGTGAAACAAACTCCAGCCCACATGGATTACCCCAATCTGACAACAAACCTACCTAAACCGGCTTTTGTGCTTGTTGATGGAGGTAAGGCAGTATCTATGGACAGTGTAGAAGTAGTCCTGGTAGGGAATTCCTGACGTGATGACCTCTGAGTCCACCACAAAGCACTCTCCCCGGGAGCTGCTCTTATGTAATGTCTGGGCATGGAAGGAAAAGTCGAGGGTGATAATTAATGGTATGCATAATAAAAAGTCAACTGACCCATCTGCTAATTACGGCTTCCTTATCTGCATCTATAAACAAAGCAGTACAACAATACAGCTGGGAAAGTCACCAATGCTAGAAAGGACAGGATTAATTAATTCAGAAAACATTTTATTTAACTTGATTTGATGGGGAAAATGGAAATGATTTTATCTGACATAAGTACTTCTTGTGAGTTGCAATTAAAAGCTAGGTCTAATTTTAAGATCAGAAATGATTTTGTTTGAGCAAATGTAGAAATAATTAAATGTCTAAGATTTTGCTTTTTTTTTTTTTTTTTTTTTTACTTGTTTTTGTTGTAACCTGCACCTGAATTCTCACTGGGCTTAAAACACTGAACCAATACAAAGCAAAAATGAAAACATGCCCAGGTCATTTTATAATAGAACTCCACAGAATTATCCACTTCACATCTGGCTGGTTTCTGTACATTTAATTGTCTTTAGCAAACTCGATGAGACACAGGGATAAACAATAAAAATAAAAAAGTCTGGTGTTCATCAAGCACTGACCTGTGTCTCCACCACAGGGGCAGTCTTTGGGCCGAGGGGGTTGTTGAGAGCAATGGTGTAGCTAAGCACACGACTGGTATTCCCACTGCTGCTGTCCTGCTGCCATTCACCCACCGACAGGTCTGAGAGAGACAGAGAAAAGAGATGGAGAACATGAGTGAGTCGAGAGAGAATAGGAGACACAATGTCCCCAGAGATTTTGTGAAAATGAGAGTGTGAAAGACACCAGAGTTGAAAATTTATGAATGAAGAGCAGAGAGACGACGAGGTTTAGAAGGGGTGGGAGGAGAGAGAGAGCGAGCGAGAGAGCGAGAAAGGGGGTCAATATACACTCCTTCATAAAATGAAAGAAAGAAAATGCCCTAGTTAGAGCTACACAATGTTCTCTAGCATGCTGGGCCTCCGACTGGGGTAGCCACTGGCCAAACTCAACTCACAGCTTTATCTTTGTCCTCATTTACAGTGCTGTGAAGTATTTGCCCTTTTCCTGATATTTTTTTTTTGTATATTTGTCACACTACACAAATATAACCAGAGTAAATACATAATTCAGCTTTTTTCCCTTAATAAATGAAATCATCATATAAAAACTGCATTTCGCATTTACACATCTTGGTGTAATATTAAAATGTATTTAATAATCATTGAAGTGAGACAAATATGCAAAAAAAAGAAAAAAATCTGGAAGGGGGCAAATATAATTAAATCAAATTGTTAAAAAAGAAAAGGAAAGAAGACCCAATGGTGAAGTGCGGTTAACACAGCATAAACATCTGTAGTTCCCTCAATACTGGCACAATACAGTAAGATGCAGGATGTCTCTGACAGGTAGGGTACATTTTAACATTTGTATTTATCAGCTGGACCGTGCAGCAACTTAGAGCAACACAACTACTCTCAAAAGGGAAAACATTGCCAAAGACATTCTTTCACTCTTTCAAACATCACAACTACAGATGATTGTTGGTGTTTTTCCTCTTATTCCCATGGATAACCACCAGAGATACTTGGTGCACCAACTACTGAGTTTAATGGAAGAAAAGATCCACAAGACACACAGAATGAAAAGAGAGTGATTTTTTCCACTGACAGAAGCCTCAGTAGTCCAATAAACAGAGCAACAAGAAAGACTGCCTTAACTGTCACTGTCTCAACAGGAAAAACTTGCTCTTAGCTTGCTCAACAAGCTAATTCAAGTTCTTTACTGGTTGCTGAATTGACTTCTGGATGCAGGAACATAACATCATCACAACATTGTTTCACAGCATGAAAATAGTCTATCGAACAATAACCCAGTACAAACAAAACATGCCTTAATAGTTTACCATTAAGTACATGTTGTGTAACTCCTGAATATTTTTGCAAGAGCAGATGCAAAGCACTGACCATCATATTTGTATGTGTGTCTGTTAAACCCACCAGTAAAGTGTCGCTGAGAGAAGAGGTGCTGGATAAAATGTGTGTCAGCTGAGAAGAGTAGGTCGTGCAGCTTGTCTACACTCATGCGGACCACAGTGTTGATGTGCAGCCGCCCACTCAGGTCCGTGCAGAATGACTCTATTTCACCTTGATGTCAAGAACACATAAAAAATGTAGTTATCTTTAGGTTTTGCTTTGGTTTCCTTGTCTGGGCATTTTAGCACACTTAATATAGTCAGTTGTGGCTAAACATTTATCCCCGTTTTGTTTTGCATTCCTGTGCAGGTTCCAACGGAATCAAAATGTAATGTTTAACCTTTGTCAGTATTATGTAAACATTAAGATGCCTCTGTATGCTTGCTTGAGCCATATATGTGACGTTATAATTCACGCTTACTCTAGCAGTGGTAGAGTAAGTGTGAATTGTTGCTGACGTAGAAGCAAGGAGAACTGAAAGCTCTGAATCAGAAAGGATTCATTTTACACATTTACATTTTTTCATTTGTGAACACACATTTGTGTATCTAAACCTAATGTGAGGTCTGAATTTATTAAATCAAATCAAGTGGATATCTTACAAGATGTTTTAAATATGAAATTCCCTCTTTGCGTGGAAGTAAAGTAATAAAAACAGGGAACGTAACTAGATTGGAATTTTGAAGCCTTTTATTGTCTTCTGATAAACTTCTTAATACATTTCTGAACAGATGGAGAACTGTGGATTTTGGCCCCAATCCCTTACATAGGAAGCATCTCTTGCAGGAATCACTTAAAGGCCTGGATTTCTGATTACATCCAGTAAAAACTGTCAGTGTTTATATGGGCACATAACTGTTGTTTTTTAGAAACTCTTGAAAAAATGTGAACCTGTCCTTTAAGCACTTTACTACTGTACATATCATTCACAAAAGTAGCCATAACCATATATTCTCACTGGCCACTTTATTAGGTACATCTGTACAATCTAATGTTATCAAATACAGCATCTCTGCCATAAATTCTACTTTATCAAAGTTGTAATTTCCCAGTTTTGTTGAAACTGTCATAAACTTCAACTATGTTTATTATCAAGGTCATAGTAAATGGTGTAGTCATACTATAGTGGATTATCAAGAGGTGTTTCTAATGTTCTGACTCCCACATTTATGTCAGTAGGCAAAATCATGGCCACCTTACAAAAGCCACTTTCATGACTCTACTGGTTCCTTGTGGTGGTCTGTTCACCCAGACAACACTCACTCTCTTCTTGAGTGTCAGAGGAGTTGCTTGGGTCTGTGGGCAGTTCCTCGTCATTGGTCATGTCCAGCGATGAGAGGTTCCCAAGACTGGTGGTTGGTGGGGGCAGCATGTGATTGGCTAACTCAGATAGACTGTCCCCTCCCTCATCTAGATACTGATGCAGGAAGGGGAAAAAACACAGTTAGGAAGAGGTCTGTACGGGACAAAAAAAATCAACCCACTGTCATATGACTGGAGAGGAAAGAGATCTCATCTGGGCTGACTTTGTGTCCATGCAGTATGAGCGAATATAGCATATCTGCACAATTAATCTGTAACCGACACACACTAAACATAGCACTCTGTTCACCGCAGCTTTAATTATCACTCATTTCATTTCACAATCATTTAAAAACTGCATTTTGCATTTACTCAGGCTATCTTTGTGTAATATTCAAATTTGTTTGATGATCTGAATCATTTAAGTGTAACAAATATGCAAAAAATATTTAAACAGTGCATTGCACTACACTGAAGACAAACTATTGCAAAGTGAATGCTTAAGTAAGTGCTAATGTCAAGAATAACACTCACAAAGGAGGCAGCAGCAGAGGCTGGGGCAGAGGCAGAAGCAGAGGCGTTGGTGGGAGTGGTGGATGGTAACAGGCTTTGTGAGCTGGGCGGGCTGGGTTCAAGAGGGTCAGAGCTGAGTCTGCATCCAGATGAGGAAGGCACCTCTATGGGCAGACAGGATGTGAATGAAGGGGGAGATGAGCCCCCAAGGTTTGTAGAAGAGGAAGGGCTTGTTAGACCGCAGGGGACCAGGGGAGGAGGAGAGCTGCCCATGGATGGAACCGACACTGAGCTCAGGTCTAGTAGATCTGTAACCGACACTGAATCGTCTCCTGGCCTGGGGAATTGAGGAAGAGGAAGTGAGAGTGGGTGAAACAAAGAGTGAAAGTCAGACTGTGAGAAAAAGAGCCAAGACACAGCCGTACAGGAAAGTTTTAACTGACTACGCCTTTAATGCAGTAATTCAGCATGTATTTTCAGTTTTAAGTTGCCAACATTTTAAAAAAGGTAGAATTTTTGGTCTCTCTTTCTCAATTAATTATGAACAGTGTTTGTTCTTTTCCCATTGGACAGCCTTTTATGTTTATGAACACTCACAGTAGGCCGTTCATGTGTTCGGCAGTGGGGGACACATAGTCGTCATCTTCACTGGTGAGGCCTAGTTCAGTGCCGTAACACTGGTGTACAATGTGCCAAAGCTCTTTGGGGGAGAGAGACTGTGAAAATATACACAAAACTCTTATTAAACACTTACTTAGGTTTTTTTTAAATCAGCTCCACATTCATAAGATGTTTAGTAGTATATGTATACATGATTGGTACAGACTGTATGCCTAGCGTGGATAACCCTGACTACATGATAAAGTGAGAGGTAGTGGAACACCTCTGTCCACAGTGCAATAAACGTGACAGTATTGACTGGTTCTAATTGCACCTTGAATATCAGTGAATTCTGTCTGTAAACAGGATGGCAAACCATAATGAGGTATCACTTCACACATAACCCATTAATTTTCTTTTAGAACGAGTGACACAAAAACTGTCAATCCACATATATTTGGTCATTTCATTGCACCAGGTTTTGAAACTGTTCTTCACAAGAGACTACATTATTCTGTATTTACTTATATTTTATATATTTACTTATATTCTGTAAAGTCTTAAACCTTACAATGTAAAGTGCCTAGAGATGACTTTTGTTGTGATTTGGCGCTATACAAATAAAACTGAATTGAATTGACTATGCTGAATTCTGCTCAACTCCATGTTGACATATTTAATCCACCATGTCAGGAAATAATTAAGTGTGCATTTAAGTCTTCTCATTCTAATAATATAGCAAGGCAGTGACTTTGTTTTTCTGTTTGACAGCTTTTGCAGGTGCAAGTCTGACTCAATTCAGGTCAACATCTTGTCCACTGCACACGATGTGCTTTAATACTAAGCTATGTTTCTGCACCAGCGCCGTCCAAATAAATGTCTATAATGAAACTCAGTAAATAACAGTGACTTAAATTATTCTCGCAAGCCTGTGTTTGTTGCTGTCTCCTGCTTCTAGACACTACATTTTTTCTAAGATGTTAACTACTAGCCATGTCACTGCGAGCAGCAGCATAAACCACAAGGAGGGTGGGAGAGGAGGCTGTACCTTGTCCAACAGTGCGTTCTGCCACAGACGAAAAATCATCATGAAACTGCGATCTCTTGCTCCAAAAGATGTGAAGAAATGCTGAGAGGTTGAATATCAGACAGACAGAAAGGGTGGAGGGTAGGAAGGAAGAAAGAAGGAAAATATGTCAGTGGACTTGTGATGTATAGTTTCCTTCCTTCTGTTGTTATAATTATGTTGTTATAATTATGTTTTTATACTTATGTTGCCTTTAATGCTACTTATTATGTATCTTTATCTTATTATTCTTATTATGTGGCATATGGTGTGGACAGCAAAGAAAGAATTTCATTGTACAGGGAAACGTGTTTCTTTACTGTGCATATTACAATAAACCCTTTGAATCTTGAATCTTCTTTTGGAATGTTTGCTTTGTCATAGTCAGTTGAGACAAAGTTGAGTCAGCTCATTTCATACTGTTTCAATGGCAAAAACTGTCATTTGAAGTGAACAGCTAACACTTTTGCTTTTATAGCAGTACTTAACTTCAGCTGTACCGTAAAGAGTAGAGAAGGTGTTTTACACAACAGACAAAACATTAAAAGTCTTTAGTTATATGAAAAATGGGCCTAAGTAGGGTCTAATACTATTTGTGCTTAAAACCTAACCTTCTCATTGTCAGTGCTGATCTGGATGGCATTTGGGATGAGCTTGGCAGTCTTCTCCTTTGTCATAGAGGTCACATCTTTCAGCATGATAGTGATCTGAGAAGAGAAGGAGAGTAATTTTCTCTGTATGCTTCAGTGTGTATTTCTGTGTACACTACTCTTATCTCAATGGCCTAAGCGTATCTAAATTGATCTGCAAACAAGTGTGTTAAAAGAACTTATCAGATTGCAGGTGTGACATTAACCAGGTTACAACAGGCATGTGCACGTGTGAATGTGTACACAACATGTGCATGACTTACAGTGGTTTCCCAGCGGAAGATGTTACTGTAGAAACAGAGACAATTCTCTGACAGATAAAGGCGACCCTGAAGAAGTATGTCCTTCTGCAGAGCACAAGAGTAATCTAAGGAAACAAACAGATATACTTGTATCAGAAATTATTTCAGCAATGCAAGAGATTGATTTTGAATTTTGAGAGGTGTGTTGAGTGTTAAATTATCTGTGTAATGTGCCCCACATTAGCTCAGCACACAATGTAAATAACAGTGTCCTGTCAGTATCTTTAAAAGAACTACATAAATAAAATGCACAATTTTCGTTATGCCTTTGAAACTTGTCTATGTCTCACTCACCCACTATAAGCCGCTCTGTGTCAGGAAGTTTCTTAAAGAGTTTACGAAAATCCTCATTCCGCTGTTTGTATGTAGGACTGAGAACCTGAGGATCAGAACAGAAGAGAGAAAGGAAAACTTGGTATTTTAATTCCCAATTAGCCTGTGAAACAGTCAATAGCCTTTGGCTAGAGTGGAATATTTGGTTAAACAACTGAGGAAAAAAACTGTGTTCGTCTAAATAATAAAACACAAATTTAACTTGTGATTAGCATTTTATTAGGTCAAACGAGTTCCACTGGCCTGAAACTAAAAACACATATTGGCACAGACAAATGCTCTGGAATGTAAATAAAGAATGAGAGTCTGTTAATGTATACTTACATTGTACCAGCTCTGCACTTTCTGTAAAGAAAAGAAGAGCATATTAAGCACATTATTCAAACTTCTCTGCAGGAATAAAAAGCTTTGACTAGTGAGGCTCAGGTGAAGTAGCCGACTGATATTTAAATACCATAAAATTTAACAGCAAAACATATATGCTGTCAATTCTTTAGTAATTTCTTTCAAACTTTCATTTGAAAATGTAATTGAAAAGCGCAGAAGCATTCAAAATTCTGTCAGGATGGTGAATTTTTGGAATCACACAAAAGACATGCAAGTCTTTTGCTAATATACAAAGCAGCAATCATACTGTGTATTTAACTAGACCACAGGTTCTAACGTTCTCTTTTGGCGTTACCTCTCCATGTCTACATGTCTACTGAGTTACAGAAGATATCACCCTGCAGTGAATATTCTGAGTTACCTTGGCATTGCGGCTGAAGTGGCGAGAAGCAAGGGGGTAGGCAGATGTGATGGAGGAAGCAGAGGGTATGGAAGGCAAGGGGCTATCTGATCCTCCTCCTCCACCACTGCTCTTTTCACCTCCTCCCTCATTCTCACTGGCCCTGCCACCTCCAAGGACCCTGCGCCGCAGAGAGGGAGAGCTGCCGGGGGTGCTGCGCGGAGAGTTACTGGCCGTACTAGAGAGAGTAAAGATACAGAGAGATTTAGCTCAGGAGAGAACAGCGAAAACACTTTCATGTTTCATCACCACATTTTGCTCTGTAGTAGCTTTAATGTCTATGAAGGCAGGCGTTGCCTCTTTGATAATACCATGGCATCTTGAATTGCCTACTGAAGACCAAAGAGAGGCTATGCAAGGCCAGTGTTATCAGCTAAACTAATTTTAACTGGGACAGCAGCCAGGCAGTGAGGGTATTTAAAGCCTTTTAGTAATGTGTCTTAAGAAGGTCCAGTCAAGCAGTTTAAATACGGTTCCCTTTGAACTAAAACCCTACCAGGTCAGAACTTCTGAGAGTTGCTGTAATTACAAAAAATGTATTTGCTTTTCTTCTGGTGAACTTGGGTAAAGTCAAAGACCTGCATTTAATGAATTGGAAACACATAAAAGTTGCAAGTTGCAACAAGCCCGTCAGTCAACTGACTGAAAAATAATCAATAACAAAGGTGATAATCAACTGATCTTTTAAAAAAATGTGTCAACAAAGAGAAAATAAGCACTTTCAAGATAACAATGCAACCGATTTAACAACGTCCAAACTCCAACAACTCTTCTATACAACACTAACATGTAACAAGTTCAGCCTCCACAGTTCTCATCAGATTCGTCCTACCGCTACTGCTGTCAAAACAGTTAAATCAACAGTCAACTTAGAATTTATTGCTATCATTATCCGTTCCATTGTCCTGACTCTGAGCAGGTGCCATGAATTAGAATAGAATAGACTTTATTGTCAGTGTACAGAGAGTACAACAAAAAAAAAAGATGTAGCTGCTCAATTGCCTGCTATAAACTCCACACTTAGGACAGCATTCAAGTCGATCAATGCTCTGCTCACTCACTTAGCTTTATGCTGTTGTGGCCTCTTCTAGGCTACATTTTACAGTTTTCATTAATGAAGCTAAAACCTTGAATTGATTTACTCACTTTAAGTCCAAATGCCCTTCACATAGTTCTTTCCTCAAATAATTCCCAGTGTTAACCGCTGCTTTGCACCTCATGTCTCTATCAGTGTACACCGTCATTCTTTCACTCCCTCTGAGATTATAATAACAACTTTTGTACCATCTCTCATTCTAATTTAAACTGCAAAAGGTGAACCAGCCTGACAATCTTCCACAGTGTCGACAATTTAATTTGTATTTGTCAACACTGTGCTCTCTATCGCCATCCCAAATGTAGTTTAAGATGCCCTGAGTCTAAAAGGCTAATCAATGGCTTCTCCTCCTGGAAGAACGCACAGAAGACATTGAAATAACAATTGAAATATTCATGCATGCAACACCAACCTACTTATGCATTTTAACTTTATTTTCTTTACATTCTGCCCGTGCTTTTTATATTTACTGCTGTAGTAATGTCCTTGTCTCTATCAAAAAGCAATTTACAACATTTAGTTGGTTAAATAAATTTTTTTTTAAAAGACAAAAATACATGCCAGATCCTGTACACTTGGATGCAACTGATATTAACAGGTGCTGGAGAGGACAAGAAATGAGACAAAATTGTCATCTCCAAGGTAACCACACTGCTGCTGGGAAAGGAGGAGCCAGCCCTGGATCACACCAGGTTCGTTTCATATGAACATAATCCCGAAATATTACCTTATCAAATGCAGCATTGTTAATCTGTGCGGCATTACGACAAGCAGCATTAATCCATCTCTCGGCAAACGCACACACGGGTCGTGGCTACTGTAAATAGGTTCGGTGTGCGTCAGTCAATGCGAGCGAGCATGACTAGGCTACGGGGTGATGCGAATCGGTGTCAGCATGTGTTTACAAACCGCTGCTAAATCCGCCAGCAGCACAAATAGAAAAGACTAACAGCCCTGCCAGGATTATTCGACACAAACCTCCACCAGTACACGTCTCTATCGTGTCACAAATGAAAGCGAACTTGCACAAGGTAATAGCTAACGGGCAGCTAGCATATCCGCCATCCAAACGAATCCGGTCTAATAAACTAATGTATAACGCTGTAACTGGAGAAACCCAGAAAACCAAGAAGCGAGGCGATGTCAAACACGAGTCGTTAGAAGGAGTTATACAGCTCGTTTAGGTTAACGGGCAGTACAACCGTGCAAGGGTGGAGGCTGCTATGGTCAGCGAAACGGGATGGAGGGGTGAGGGACTGCCGAATGAGCACAGACAGGATGAACACAAACAAACACAGCTAATATCAGACTGTGGCTGCACACCCGTGCTTTTGCATAAACCATGGATGTACCACGTATATATTATCCGTGGGATGACTCATGTGGCCACACCACACGTCCATGAACGGAATGAATAGATCGTTGCATAAAATGCTCTTCATCACACTACCTGGAAGTCTGTTAATGCTACTTACTCGAACATGGCACGAGGCGTTTGCGATCCAGCAAATATACACAAAAACACACACACACGCTGCTGCTCACTGTTGTTATCAATATGGCACCGGCGTCCCTGGTGTGTGAACGGGGCGAAAGCGAGCCAGACGCTACAGGAATGTATGACCGCTCTTCTGCCTCATTTCCTTCGCTTAGCTTCGGGGTAAAAACGCGCCCGACGTCCACCCTCCCGCGGTCGGATGTTAATTTCCCATCGTGGCCGACGCCCCTGCACCTCGCAGCCAGGTACGGTTCAGACCGCCGCCGCCTTTACCGACTGTAGGACCCGGTAGCAGGCTGGCGTCTCTGCGTTCATCCGTAATCCCCTTTGCAACTAGAGGGAGAGGGTTGGGTGGGGGGAGGAGGGGGGAGGCGGCTCCATGTGTAGAGGGAGGCCTTGTTATTTTATAGCGAGGTGATGCTGACCTGGGGACACCGATAAGGACGATAAGGCTGAGTCAAAACTGAGGGGTCTTATCTGAATTCAGAGAGACCAGGCTGTAGGTCACAAAAGTACGACACCGTTATCTTTGTGATGAACGCCTTCATCGTTACTCTCTCATTCGTTTGTGAGGGTCCTATTATGTTATTCCGTTATGATAGTAAATTGAATATCTTGGGTTTTCTCTCATTTTGGTTTGCTGATTGGAAAAAATAAGCAATCAAATACACTGTACCAGCACTTATTTCTAAAACTGTTTAGACCAAATGATAAATAAAAAATAAATCAGCAGATTGATAATAAATATTGCTATAAAACTGGTTTCAAACTACATGCTCCAAATAAACTGGTTAAGATCTAATATAAAGTGGTTTAGGGTGAATATCTTCACAGTATCAGGCAGCAGGTTTCATCTGACAACTAAACTAATTAAAAGAACATTATATGCATGCGGGTCATGCAGAGTCATGCTTCATTTCCTAATTTTGTAGTTTTGCTAGTTCAAAAGAACAGCATACAGGCAAAATAACAAAGTAGTCATGGTTCAAATGGCCTGACCGGTTGTGCAACACAAGTTTGTCCCCATGCTCCTTATCATTATAAAAAACTGTGGCGAATCCACCTGGCCAAAACCCAGAGCCCACCCAATCCCTTAACCCTCAATCTCTCTGACCATCCCCCTGGATTAGAGTCCACATCATAATCCACACTGGGCTGAGCCAGGCCCACATTGCCACCATTATGTCTCCCTCTGTGTAATCTGCTTTTCAGAGGTTCACCAATATGCCATGATAATATCTGAGTATCATGGGCATTGAGAATGGGGCAAGAAAAGAGACATAACACAGCTTCAAGTATAATCCAAAAAGCGTACAGGATGAGGGTATTCACTATATTATGTAAATGTTATACTCTTTTCTTTCCCACTTAGAGAAAATCGCACAGAGCAAGAGAAAGGAGAACAGTGCAAGTGAACTTCAGTAAGAGCAGATGTGACTTTGGGCTAATTAGGAAATTGCCACATCTGGCACACATGGTGTAAAATTCAAAGAGCCTACACACTACCAATAATATAAAATAAACCAGTGAACAGGACTATAAAAACAAATTACAAAAGAGAATCATAATTGATACACTGGTGCTGGACATGAGACACTTACAATACTACTTACTAACACTACAAGACTACTTACAATAGATCATCAAGACTAGAAAAAAAACTTTAGTTATAATAGTAAAATGTATATGTACAAAGAGGAAGTGAAGGCAGACTGTGAAATAGGAAGAGTCTCAGAGATGTACTGATATGTTGTGGCAGAAAGCAAAATCACACATTAGTCAGCAGATCAATGTGCTGTTGATTTGGCTCAGCATGTGCAGTTATGTCACTTTATGTTTCCATTTGTACAGTATGTGAATGTATATTCACTATACAGTATAGTTACATGTAACTAAAAACATGTAAAATAAGTCCAAATAAAAAACTCAAATAAACACTTTGTACCCCACTTACATCATTTAAGTCAAACACGAATATTGCCTTGACCCTGAGTAAATGAACTAAGATGACATGAAGATTGAGTTTAGTCTGAAATGCATAATGTGTAAGTTGCTCACAACTAATTTTATTTTATCCTCTGTTTAACAAGAACAATAAGCATTTGCTATAAAAGGGCCCTTGCAACTAGGTTTGATGCAATAATACTTCCCAACCTTTATATTTAAATACATAGAAAAAGGGAATATGATTATTATTTTACACCTTAAATAATTGTCTTCACACCAAACATTATATAGATATTATGGCATCACCTGTAGCATCAACATCCATTTTCTATTTTCAATAACAGGCATTTACTTTAGTCTGTCTTCATCAAATTTCTATTTTGGACACTCCTACTGCATCCACCGAGTCATTTTCTACTACTACATTTGTTATTTATCCTATTCTATTATTCTATCATCTTGTGTCTGTTTTTTTTTCTTATGGGAATGTGTGTTTTTGTGTTACACTGTGGGCCTAGAAGAATGACATTTCGGTCCACTGTGTATATGCTTATGGAATGACAATAAGGCTTATTGAAATCTTGAATCTTAGTATTCTGTCTGCAAGCAATAATCTTTGGGCAGTAGTGTAGCAGAGGCACAGCAGTCTTTCTTGTTGTGATGATTTTAAGTAGACCAGAACCTGTATGGAACCCTAAAAGATATTTTTACTTTCTCTGTTGTCCTTTACAGTGCTAAGCCTTAAGAGGATTATATAGAACTATTTCTAACCCTGGAGCTGTATTCTTGAATGTACAATATGTCTTAGGATTTACATTGTTGTCTTGCTTTTTAAAAATATTAACATTAACTTTGCAAAAACTATATAAAATGCACTTTTGAAACATCATGGGAAGGGTTAGAAATCCTATCTGAAAATTAAGTTTCATTATTATTCAGCGCAATATAAGTGGGTCAATGAAATGATGTGTAAGTGAAGAGGACAAGGGCACAGCTGTTCATATGGAGCACAAGAGAGAATCACCCTCTACTTGCCCCCTGTAGCACACTGCAGTGGTGCCCCCAGAACATCCTCTGATTGGACTTACATGACATCATCAGACCAGGAGCCCACTCCCATTGGCTGATGGTGACGTCATGATCCAGAGGAAGGATAAATAGCACATGAACCCGCCTCTGTATCTTTGTGACTGACCCAGCTCTGTTTCTCCTTGCTGATAGGACAGCAGTCTTACTTTCTTTGTTTACAGTGTGCATAACCTTGCCATATATCTTATTTAAAGAGGCTGACTATTCTAAAAGCTTATGCTATTGATTTAAAATTGATCCGAAATGTTTTTTAATGTTTACTGCAGGGCAATAATGGAATTTCTCTGCTTTATTTTTTAACCTTACATCATAGCATACTATGATTCAACTAAACTTAATCAGGATTTTAACAGTGTAATCTGTTCTCACTAGTTTTAGTCATTAGCTAATTAACTCCTGCATGTTACAAAATAGTTAACCTAGTGGCATTTAAAAAAAGTCAACCAAGAGTAAATCTGTCAAATGTGAGGCTGTTCTATTCCCCAAGAACATGCACAAATGAAAAGCTATTCACTTTAGTTATTGCTGAGAAATCTGGTCTCAGTAGGCCTGAATGCAAATTGGCTGAGGTTTACAGAGCGATAAGATAAACGTAGTGCTGACTGTGTGGACGCTCTGTTCTAAGCCACTGAACCCTACATAGTGCTGCTGCTGTAAGATACAGCAAGTGAAGCCATCTTTAAAGAAATAACATTCAAAATAACTTTTTTGTTTGGGTCTTTTGCTCACGATCATCACATTTTTCCGTCACTGGCTGATTATTTGTGATGATTCCAGCACACTAACCTGGAGCTGTCCCAGTCAGAGTCTCTACTGAGCAGGCTCCTGAGGGACCAACGGGATCGCCGACTTGGGGAGGGACTACGAGACCATGAGCGAGATGGAGGCAAGAGAAGGTCCTGAGAAGGGTTGTCCTGATCTTGCTCTTCACCCTCCACCCAAGTTGCCACAGAGGGAGAAGGCAATGAGCTACGATGTTGAACGTCACCCTTCTCTGCAGCTTCCTCTATTACAATTTGTGGAGTTTTATCCTGCTTAGGAGTGCATCCTTGGTCTTCCTCATTTCGTTTCTTAGTTCGGGTTCTGGTGCGGTGGGATCGGCCGTGGCGGATGAAGCGTGACAACCTGGGGCTAGGTGAGCAAGACCAGGACTCTGTATCTGAGGATGGTGGCAGGATAGTCAGAGTTGGAATGGGGATGGGCTGAGCCAGAGTGGTACCTTCTGGTTCCACAGGAGAGGACATGGTCATCATGAAAGCTTTCCACGGCTAAATATCCTGTTTCAGTCAAGTCAAAGCTACTAAAAAAGGACTTGTATCTTTAGAGTTGACACTCACTCATGACAGACAGATATTCCAGGCATGTTTGCATTTGACATAATTCTGAAACAGGCAGATCAGCTCTGACCTATTAAGTAACTCTGACCATAATTGAAGATGATTCAACATAGCCCATATTTCCTGTGAACTTACATATGTATCTTCACATCAAACAAGCAGCAGAATTAAAGTATTAAGTATTAAAACTGCAGAACAGTTCACAAGTGGTGTGGGTATTCTTCACAGTCAAAAAAATGTTAGTTAATTCACAGGCCTTCTCTTTAGGCAGTCTATTTCCAGTTGTCCATATGTGTTGGCCACGAGTGACTAAAATGCTCTTTCATCCCTCTTCTATGTTTAGCTTACGTGCCTCACCCCTTCCTCCTCTCTCTTCCACCAGTACTTCTCGCCTCTCCTCCCTTTGCAGACTTCAAGCTTTCATTTGCATAACTTTGCAAGAGTTGAAGTGTCACACATGACAGATCTGTGTCTGGGAGTAGCTACCTGAGGAGTGAAAAGAGCAGAAACTTTGCATTCAAAAGACTGGCCTACATCTAACTACAACTTCTGTATGTATTTTCCTAAAATATGTAGTGTTCAACTTCCCCACTAAAACAAATTATTTTGAGACTGGGGCTATTTATGTCTGGTCTTTGATACTGTCTGCTCTGCCAGTACTGGGAATATGAGGTATAACATGAACAGATTAAATACTGTTCCTGTTAAAAGGCTGATCAATAAATTTTCTCTATGGAAGGGTGTTTCATGTTTGGAGACCTGTGTTATTATTTTAGATGTATTATGTAAGGTTTTCTCCCTTCAAGTAACTCAAAAATAGCTGAAACTAGATAAACATGGCACGACTGACACCAGTCATTGTTTCTTTATTTACAGTATGGACCGTAAGAGAAACTAAAAGAAATGTGATCATCATGTGAATCAAGAAAAGCCCAAAAAGCAGGGGCCGTATCTAAATATCATATCAGAATCTCTGTAGCTTGACTTACAAAAACACGGCTCACTGTAAAACTGTCCAGCATAAACAAACACACAATCCCACTCAGCAACTGCCAGGCACTGTCACAGACATAAACAACACACCCTTTGAAAATACAGCTCATTACATGGTCTAATTGTCTCTATAGACTACCAAAGTCATAACTGCATGAAAACGTACTGCAGATGTGTCCTCCAACAGGGAAGGGTTGTGTGTGTCACTCCATTGTTTGCCTTCAAAGCAGGCACTTCCAAGGCAAGGGCCCAAGCACCTCTGACAGTATTTACAGTGATCTGTTTGAACAAGAACAATCTTGGCACAGACTTGTTTGTCCAGAATAGTCCAGAATAATCCACCATAATCCCCGTGCAGTCTTCACTCTTTGGTCCACACAAGTCTGATGTTATTTTGCCCTATAACACAGCCCATCCAAGGCTATTGCACATCGACCACTGCCATTTCACACAGAGAACATTACGGTGCAAACAAGCAAATTCAAGCACATGAAGTATGAAGCAAGTGTTCAGGGACAGCTGCTCTTGTGATTTCAAGTTCATCATTCAGCACACTTGCTGCGCTGATCGTTTAGTTTAAAAACACATCACTTGAATCACCTGCAGTTATGTGTGCCAACCAAAGCCAACCACTAATAAACGTTACCTGTTGATATTATATGCAGTTTAACACCCAATGACCAAATCGTATGCAGAAAGACGTCGTTTAACAATATGACACACACACACACACACATTAACAACATACAGTATGTTTAAAGTACGGCAGAGTAACTCCTACCTCCCGTTGGATGAGTTTCCTCCGTTTCTGTTATCCTGCTCGGCCTCAAACATAAGCCGGGCGACGGATCGGGAAGTAATGTTAAAATCCACTTTTTCACAGGAGCACATCAACATTATTAGAAGCGTAAAGCAGCATCTGCCGTTTGCAGGTAACCGTTAGCCTTTAGCCAGCTAACGCTAAACACAGCCAAGTTTAGCTAACGTTACCCCCAACCTCTGAAGGCCAACAGCGCACAAAAAGGTCACTATTTGGCTTTAACTAGTAGTCTTTAATTTCCCGCAGAGAAAATACTATGGCCGACGTCTTCCATTTTCACTTTAAAATCACCCCGACATAAAACAGTTAGCAAAGTAAATTTTAAAGCTAACGAACTAAGTTAGCTTAGCTTTCTAATATGGCTTTAAAGTAACACACAATACGCTTTTTGTCGAAAAGTGAAAAGGGACGAAGTCAGTTGGTCGAGTGATTCACTGCAGCGTGGGGGTTACAAGAAGTTTCATTAAGAAATCGTATCGTCCATACTACGTTTTTTTAAGAATTGCCCCATCGACATATTTAATACTGTCAATATAGGACTGCGTTAAATTATTATTATATATTATATATGTAATAGAATATACACAACCACAAGCACAACAAGAAGAAACACCCCTCCGCCAAACTTTGTGGTACAGTCCGGGAGAATAACTGTTCGGTAGCTCTGACGAGAAGAAACGAGGCTTATCATCAGCAACAAAACCTCCCGAAAATTAGTTATCATTGAACTATAAATAACTTTAACTATAATCCTATAATTAACTCAAAAAATAAACCGACCAGCTGCATTATTTCATTGATAAGAGAAACAAATGTAGCCGCTTCTTACTGTTTCAGCAATCTGCGTGGCTTTCTTGTTGCATAAACATGAAGTCACCTGTACAGGTTCTGTCAGTTCACTATGAGCAACAAATACAGGTAAACCCACAGTTTCAGCATTATTTCAAAGTTAACTTGAAGGGAGCTTTCGTGTGACCGTGACCAAGATTAATGGACAGAAACATTGCGACCCCTTGTGTCTAACGAGGGTGTGTGCAGACATTATGTGTTTCCTAGTGCTTCATCTTTTACTTTACTTTACTTGGCAGACGCTTTTATCCAAAGCGACTTACAAGGAGAAGACACAAGCAATTACCATTCG
>JAUMHL010000009.1:5702161-5717119 GCA_032362345.1 Sandelia bainsii | reverse complement strand
GTAGTGTGAACTTTTTACGTTTTCCATAAATTTCACCCGAAAGCCAAATATCCCAAACTTTTTGTGAGTAGTGTATGAGAAATCCAGATTTATGCAGTTTGTATATTTTATTTCTTATTTCCATGGTTCAGATTAAAATAAAAATATTTCTATTTGAGCTTTTACACTGCACCAAAATAAATCTTTACACCATTATTACTGGCACATTAATTAAATATTTTTGGTACTGGCATAGCCTATAGGTTATAGTAGCTCTGCTATATTTACAACATAAAATCTAAAAGATTCCCTTTTCTTTTTTTTCCCTTCTTTTCCTTCTCTCAGATTTTCCATTATGACCACCCACAGGCTGACATCCTGCATGAGGACTTCAGCGACCGTCTGGAGTGGCATGGGACACAAAACAGTGATATTCAGATAGGAGCCATTTACATTCATGACGTCACCTTCAATGACACAGGGACATACCGCTGCACCTTCCACCGCACCCTCATCCTGCAACCGTATTTTCAGTATGTCATTGTGGAAAAGGAGGTGGAGCTCACGGTGGTGGCTGAAGGTAAAGTGAGGTTCAACAAAGCCAGTGAGATTTTGCTCTATACCTCAAACGAAAAAGTCAAAGGAACAACAAAGGCAGCTTGAAGAAGTCAAAACATTTGTCACATTAATTAAATTGTAGAATTTAGTGCCTGCACCTGGATATTTTGTGTGGAGTTACTCTGTGTTTAGCTGTCTTTTTGATTATATATTTTTTTCTGCAAATCCATACAAATAAATCATTAGGATTGATCCTGTGTGTATCTGCACCAGATTTTCATAGTATTCCATCCAATTGTTCAGACAATTCAGCCTGACTGAAAACGTGGACATAATGTGCTTCAGGTCAACATTACATTTCTGAGGATCTAAAAGCTTGTATTTCCCCCCCTATTTTTATACAGTAATGGCAAGTTTCTTGGAAACAGTGTCTTTTATGGATTTGCAGCAAAGGCAATTAGCATCTATGTCTGTAGTATGTCTGTAGTAGTTGACCTTATAAGGTCCGCCATAAATCAATGAAACAAAGCATTTTTACTTTCCATCTATTTTTAGCAGTAATCCTTCTTAGCTATTTTCAAATTACCGATTTGCTGCTTTGTCTTTAAAGGTTTGTAAGAATCTTCACAGAATATAACTAGAAACATATTTTAACCATTAACATGCTTTATCTATAACACTACATTGTTGCCTCCTCTTTCCCAGCCAATAGGGAGCTGACAGCAGTGATTTCAGAAATTATGATGTACGTACTGATCGTGGTTCTGCAGCTGTGGCTCATTGGGGTACTAGTCTACTGTTACAAGAAGATTTCAGGTGAACACGAGGCCCGGGAAGCCCGTAAAGCTCTCAAGGCTCAGAATGTGTAAGTCATTTTATTTGTCTATTATGTAATGTATTAACCAATGTGATTAATTCCAGATGAACCTTACATCAATTTTAACCAATTGATCTTATGAAATGATGCACATTTTGATAGAGTATGACAATTGCCATCACTGTAACAAGCTTAATTTTAACATGTTTGAATAAATGCAACTTTAGCAAAAAATTGTTTTGGTATAAGTTTTTTTCCACAGTTTCTCACCTTTTTGTAATTGAAATGTTCTTTGTTTATTTCCAGACTGTTAGAATCAAAAGACAGCTGTGACGGGGTGCAGCTTGAGTAACATCACTCGTGAGTCAGATTTACCTCAAGTCACCATTATACACATTTACTGACATGCACATCATTTGAGTTATGAGCATGTCACATATACAGTATGAAAGCACTCATTTCTCTTTAAACTGAATTTTTGTGTTTCTATTTTTCATTTTGTGTCCACCAGGTAAAAAGTCCATCTCTGCAAACTGCACCTCTATTGTTCTGACAAGAGTTTGATTTTGAATGCCTCAGTCATTGGTCAAGCAGTATGGTCAACACTATATGCAACTTGTGTGATTAACTGGAAACAGAAGCTGATGGTGCAGATGGCAGCGGGCAGGGTAGATTTTCTTTAGATGTTTGTGAAACAGGTAATCAAAAGTTCCATTGGATTATTAAATGCCTAAAAATGTGTAAATAAAAAAATATATATGTATATCAAAAACTAATGTCAGATGTCAGATTACCAGAGGCCAAAGTTATTCTTTTAGGTTCTATGTGAAGTCCAAACAACATAAAAGTATTCAACCGGCATGCAGCAATTAAAGCAAACTGTATAATGCTGTAACTGCAGGACATAGTCAGTTCATCAGTCAAGTAAATGGCCACTGACGCATTTTGATAAACTAATAAAATTATTGACTTTACCAGACTTTTATTAATTTATTTAAATAAAATTAATCCAGTACTCAAATTTACTTTTAACTGGTTAATAATAGTAAAAATGCTTAATTTGCTAGTGTCAACTGACATACACACTATTCTAGTTGGTCTAAATTGATGCATTTATCTTTCCAAGTTTGTAAATGAAGCAGAATAAAAATAAATGTTTTTTAAAAAATAATCTTTGTCCACTGCACTTGCTGTGTTTAAGATGCAGAAACGAGTGTTACCTTTAACAATGAGGCACTGTTGAGGAGCTTCCTTTGCTTTCAGGATGTTAATCAAGATGTTTCTAGTGCAAATACTGTGTAAAATGTTTTATAACAATAACTCAACATTGATTTTTTAACCAAACACGGAGTACAAAAAGTATATGTCTGCTTGCATCTCCCCCCATTCTTAAATACCACTTTATTGTCCAGTAGGCTTCAGGAAACACACACATCTATGCACACAAAAGTGACTTAAAGGACATTTAGAGGTGATTGTGTTGTAACTCAATCTAGTCTGTGCTGTGCTGAAGACAGTCCACTGGTCTGAAAGCAGCTTTGTTCTCCTGCGTGAGCCTGGCACTGTCCCCTAAAATGACCACACACACTCCTACTTCTACTGCAAAATGTGAAGATTTGAGATGTTGTACATGGGACAATAAAACTACACATATATTCTTCACAAAATGGGGTGAGTGAGACACAAAAAATAATGTTCTGCTGAGGGAAACTATCTACAAGAAATTCTTAGTATTATTTGTTTGAGACCATGCCACAGAAAGATGCAACATAAAAATGTTGAAGCCGATTTGAATTTTCTTTCCTATGATTTTCAAAACATTTTACTTGAATAACACTGCTTGAATGAGGTCTGATGTAAAGGCTGTGGGTAACTCTACACCACACTGTTCATTTTAGCTGACTGCATCAGTACAGGACACTGGTTTAAGTCAGTGCTATATCAACATACTGAGCTTTTGACCTTGCCCTGTGACCTCCTAGTTTCATTAAATGTGTTGACATGTTGAACATGCTGCACCTTGCGTTTGCATAAAAGCATGGAAGGAGGGCTCACTGTGTTCAGTTTTCTTCAAGTGTTGTTTGGAAAAGAAGCTGCTTTTAGTGCTTCTGGAGATACGACTTGAAATGATCAATGTCTGCTGACGACCAGTGTGAGGAACTGATACTAAATCCTTGAAGGGTAAGCTTTTTTGAATTATAATGTGGATGTAATTTGTCAACATATTTAACACTGTTTTCATTTCACTCTCATAATACCAAGTCTTATTCTGAAAGGTCAGTCAATAATTAAAAAATATATATCTGTCAAGCTCAAGTTTGTTTGGTATGACAACAAGCTGAAGTGTAATGTAACACACATTTGTTATCTGCTGAGAAGACTTTCCTGAAATGGATTTCTCCTTATCATCACCCAGATGATTCCTGTTCATCAATCATCCAAACCAATCAACAAACACTAATGCCATCCAAAATTGATTTTAAAGGGAAAATATGATAAATCCTTTAGCGTTTAGTCATTATGGTTTTCTGGTATGTCTTTTGCATTTTTGAGTGATAATACTGTACCTTTTCTTTAGATGTTAATATTTATTTTCTCCTCTTCCTTCTCAGTTGCAGTTTGCTGAGCCTCCAGCAGAGGTCAGCCATGTCATACATCAACACCACTGAGCTGCAGTCTCTCCTACTCTCCTTCCTGCAGCACTGCTTCAACAACACAAGTATACTGTCTCATCCAATGCCCCAGAATTACACTACCCAGCAGGCAGTGCACCATGCAGTTGGATCCCAGAGCCACATTCAATCTCAGGGCATTGTATATATCCTTCTGGTGGTTGGCATGTTCAGTCTCTTCACATTTGGAATCATGTTCAGTTACATTCGCTCCAAGAAGCTGGAGAGCTCTCACGATCCGTACCACCAGTACATTGCCCACGACTGGACCAAGGTGATGACTTCGTCCAGGGCAGTTGCTCAAGTTCTGCAGAACGAGGCTATCGTTAACAAACCCAGTAGCAAGGAGCCAGTCGTCATCTGCAATCCTGGAGCAGCTGCCAAGCTAGAATGACACATTTCCAAGATGCAAAACTCTGAACACAAAAATATTCTAACACACTATTTTTAATTACCTTAACTTTTAATGTCACATAGTAACCAAATCTTACAGTGTAAGGTGTGTATTTTAAGATCAGTAATTTCACAGAAACAACTCATATCATGTTTGTTTAACAACAAATGCAGTTCTTCAGGCTTTACAGTTGTGCAACCATCACGGCTCGATCCTGTTCTACCACTAACATCTGGATGATAACAGAGAAAAACTAGTTAAGTGGCACCATTGTGTTTAACTTTGATTAGGGCTAAATGTAATTAAGCATGTGAACATGTCCGTCTGAAATATTTCTCATGGGGACTGTAATGACTGGTTTAAGTGAAGGCAATAGATTAACTTCTGATTACACATTTTTCCATTCACTTGTTTCACAGTTTCATCGTTTTCATCTGAGCAAATTTTGCATCCAAGACATCAGACCTTGTTTTGTATTTTTAGGTTTAGCTACTGCGTTGGCTCTTTTTTTTTCTTCCTTCCTCCTCTCTCGCTCCTTTTCTCTCGATGTCTCCTGGTCCAGTCTGCGTTGACGGGCTCCGTTCACAGCACGATCAATCTCCCTGGACATACTAAAGTGAACCATTTGCATGTTGAGCATCGGTACTATGAGGTTGTAATTGTCCACCATCTTGTTAAGTTTCACCAAATCCTCCTCTACAGATGCGCACACCTGCTCCCATTGACTGTGCTCTTTGGGGGTCATAGGGTCACCAAGTCTTGCCCTCCCCTCTAATAACTTATTTCGGATCTTAGCAGCGGTCTCTCTGATGTCGCGCTGCGTGACAACCCAGGGTGGCTGGTAACCATTATCTATAAGGATACGGTTGAGGTTGTGGGTCATAGGATCAGCATATGGATTGTGCTCAAACTTGTTGAGGGGCTTTCCTGCTCCACTGAGGTTCTTAAAGTCGCCACGAGCCATGGACTCCTGGATCAGGTCCTCCACAAGCCGTTCCACAGCCTGGGTGATCTTGATCTTTTGGCTGCGTTGGCGCATGTCCCGTTCCACCAATGCCCCCTCTGCAGCAGCTGCCCTCTCGTGCTCCCTCTGTCGATAGTTCAAAACCTGTTCAGACGCCCGGTCGACACGAACTTGCCGGTACTGCCACTCACGCTGGCTGGGCGTGCCTGAACCTATACCGTCATAACTGAGGTAGTGTCTGTGTTGAAGTGCTGCACCTCTGAGCTTATCCTCATCTTCCACATCCTTCCCTTCATCAGGGTGCTTGGTCTTGCTCTGATGTGCCAGTACAGCACGGTAGGCCTCCTCAACCTGAGCAAACAGCACTGCATCTGCTGTTGGAGCCCCACAGTCTGGGTGGTAGAGCTTTGCTAGACGCAAGTAGGCCTCTTTCACCTGTTCAGGTCTGCTGTGCCCCTCGTCAGGCAGCTGCAGAAGCCTGTAGCTCTCTTGCAGACTGCGGCTGATCTCGGGGCTTGAACTGAGCGCTCTGGGGAACAAGGACTGTCGAGACAAGATGAGCAGGAAACGGCCATGGTAGAAGTCACTGCTGGAAGCCAGGAAATGGAAAGTGCAGCTCATTTGTGGAACACTGCTGTGGATTCGAAAACACAACCAGTGATAAATTATAATATATTAAAGATAGGAAACTCATTTTGTCAAGAGTTTTTTCTACAGAAATAAAGTAAAAGTTATATGTAGTGGCAATTCAGCAAAATAGATTAAGAGTAGTACAAACAAGTTCTAATAAAGATTAAATAATCTCAAGTAAAATCACAGAAGTAAGTGTGTACATAATTTGTTGTCACTTTGTTTAAACCTTTATTTGGAGGTGATGATTCAACTCGATCATTTTGGAGGCTGTACTTAAACTGTACTGCATTGCACAAAGGGATGTCTCTGTTATTTAGCTGCACTGATAGAAATGAAGTCGCCAAAATAATAGAGACACCTGTTGGTATCACGCAATACAATTCAACAGGATTAGACAGTATATCTGCAGTTACAGATGAAACAAAACAGTTTCACCAATAATTCAACAGTATCGTCTTCATGAAAGAAAGATTTATTGCAGGACCACTGTATTAAACTACAATGGTTGTTTTATCTTGAGGTACCAAATAACCTGCAGACTGGGTGTGTAAAATCAGTTCTTTTGCGCCACGGATTTAAGCTTTTAAAGCTGATAAAACAATGTTAAGTATGTTTTATACTCCTGACAAATCTGACAGAATGAACAACTTAATTCTGTTTTTCACGTTTTAATCCACTGGTATATACCTACAATAGTCAAAAAATGCCAGTGAGTTTTGTTAAGAGCGGTGTGTGGAGTGTACTGTATAAAGTATCTAACAATGCTGACACACAAATCACTGGAATAAGCACAATACATGTGTTGAGGTGTTCTTCCTTGTAAAAGTAATCAGGACCCACGAATCCTTAAAGCTCACCGATAGGTTAAGCTAGGTAATGAATTATTTTCCAGAACAAGACTTTTAACACAGTTTAAAACAAAAAAAAACGGAAGGTAAGCTACGGCACAAATCTGTTTATTGCACATTAATGAATAACGATAACATTACATGACCTACAACTGTCCACAGTAGAAAGAAACAGGTCACCTGCTCGGTTGCTGTTATCATGAGGCCCAGCGTCTTCTTCTTCTTCTGTCATTTCTCTGCAGCTGTGTGGTTGTCGTCTTCTTCTTTAGTTTTCATGGTGGGTGACAAACCGAAGAGAAAAAGGTGCGCATCGCCACCTGCTGCATCGGCGTGTGTAACATCTAGTACAGATGATGAGTACAGCGGTGAAAGAAGAGGTATCCTTAGCTTAAATAATATATCTGATACAATAATGTAAAAATACTAAATTGAAAAACGTGCATTTAAAATGTAAACGGTATAAATGTAATATAAAGTATTTAGTATTAAGTACTCACTATACTGAATATTCCTGTTCATAGTGTTATGTAATATATTATTACAGAAAACTCTTAAAAGTATGAAAACTTATGGCATGGACATGTATGGCAGCCCATAAAAACTGGTTCCAAGCAAGTGGCAAGTGATGAGCAAATATTCTTAAGTGTTTATGGCTATAAACTATTATCTGCTCATATTAAGCCACACACAAATACATCCATGAACAAACAATGTCTTTTATGGTATTGGGAACTATAAAAAATTAAAGAAGTCATATTGAAGAAAAGATCATTATAATGAAGCTGTACTTTTGAGAACAAAAGTAAAATCCAAGTTTTTTTTTTGTTTTTAAATATTTTTGACTATCAAATTCAAAATGACAACGGCAAAGTACACAGTATTCAATTTAAAGGATACAATATTGTAGTCATATGCAACACATATATTCGTATAACACTTTTCAACAAGGTGCTTTAAGAAAAATAAAGGTTTTGAGAAAACAATTATATTATAAACAACAAAAAATTTATTTAAAGCATGAAGATAAAAAAACATACAAAATTAAAATAATAAAGAAAATGAATAAAAATGCCTACAATAATAGAATAAGTACTGTAATAAATAATATACTGTAATATATTTCTCAACCGCAGTAATCAACATCATAATTGTGACCCTGGGCCTGTTTGAGAAAGATAGATCTGTTGTTATAACATAGGTTCTCTGTATTTTCACTTTTACATCTTTTCCATGCTTAAAGTCAAGTGTATGTGAAGCTTTCCCTGGCATCCATGAGGCCTCTTTTAAATTTGAATTGGCTTATGCAATAAAGTACTGAACGTTTCTGTTAAGAATAAGGTTTAGAGTGATGAGGCCAAGTGGGGCAAGGGAAAGGGTTAACTGATGTATTTTTAGATATCACAGACTGGAGTGACATGGGAGACAGTAGGAGGGGTCTTAGAACTATGGGGGCAAGATGCAGGGTGGTGAGATAGGTATTAAGACAGCCCCTGGGGAGGTACCATTAACCTGTTTAAAAAAACCATGTATTGGCCCAAAACTTCAGTCCGAGCCCCCCGGGGCCTTACTCACTGGTTTATGTGTCTCTTTCTTTTTTGACAATAAACCTTTTACACTTTGATTTTTGCCTCTCTGCCTGCTCATTTTTGAAGAAGAACTGAAGAACTCCTGAACCATCTCTGCTGAACACTTAGATTGAATTTTGGCCCAAAACTTAGTCAGATTTGACGCGACAGATTACTATAAATACTCATATGCAGTAACTCACCTTCTAAAAGACCAGAGTTTGAATAGTCATCTGGAATAAAATGCAGTACAAAACAAATGGATTTTTGATATTGGAGGGCGGCACAGTGGTGTAGTGGTTAGCTCTGTCGCCTCACAGCTACAAGGACCTGGGTTCGATCCCCGGGTCAGCCGGGTGCCTCTCTGTGTGGAGTTTGCATGTTCTGTGTGGGTTCTCTCTGGGTACTCCGGCTTCCTTCCACCATCCAAAGACATGCGTCACATCTATGTGTTGGCCCTGCAATGGATAGGGTGTATTATTTACACTATCAGTAAATAATGTTTTCACCTCTCAAAACATCCTGCAGCTGCAACAAATCTGCTTGTGGTTAGCGGTTTATGTGCAGAGTTTGTCAGTGACCGGGTGTTTTCTAGATTTATTTCCGGTTTCAGGCTTTTATTTTGTCTTATCACACCCTTAGTAATTCCAGCTTCACCAGTGATTAGCTCTGATTGATTCCACCTGTGCATTACTCCCCTTTATAAGCACCACCCCTGTAACTCACAAGCTCCCAGATTGTTGTTCAACTCTCAGCCAGTCAACTGTAGGTCATTATTATTGGTTCTCCTGGATTCTGACCTGACTTCTGCCTTGACCTACCCCTGCGCCTGACCCCAAGAAAGACCGAGTTTGATGTCTTTCTGGCATTCAACCTTGGCCCGTCTTCCGGATTCTCCTCTTTGTCTCTACCCTGCCGGATCTCTGTGTTTGAGCTCTGTCTCTTTTGGATTTCTGACTCTGGGTATTCTGATAACTTTGGATTTGGATTTCCGGATTGTTTGTTGTAAGGATTTAGATTTGTAATTAGTTTTCTGGATCACCTGTGTGCACACGAAGAGGACCACTCTGAACAACCTGGCCTCTGAGCTCAAGTTCCTCTCATTAACCTTTCATCTCTGTTCTCTCCCTCCTAGTTTTGTCTCACTCTTTCCTAACAATAGACCATCTGGCAGATGACATCTTGCCCTGGACTTAATTTCCCATCAGCCCCATAATCTCTGCACCTCCTGTTTCCTGTCTAGCCCTAACATCCCATCACCCTCAGACTCCGTCATCTTCCTGTTCTGGTCCTCCCATCTCCATTATTCAAGTAAGTATTGTTATAGAACCATTCCGTGATCAGCTTATCTCCCTCCTGACTCAGACCATCTACACCCACCTCCTACATCTTCTACCTTGTGCCAGTAAACATCTTTTTACTCATAACTTCATTGTCCACCAATTTAATTGGGTCTCACTACTAAAACCGTCACATTAACTGATGTAATAAGTTCACTTCATGAAAAACCTGATTTCAAAACGTCCCTGGGTATATAAGATATGTGACATAGGAAACCAAAGCCAATCACAGTTCAGTGTTCGGATGCAGAGCTTGATTCTGCCTGTTGAAACCCGATACCTGGAAACATTGACCTATCAGCCAGAACAGACTTTTGAGTAACAGCAGTAAGTGTTCCCTAGTTGACAGTAAATATGCCAGAGTGCGCAGTTTTTGGATGTAAACCAGAACCTGGAGCTTCTTTCTACTATTTACCAAAATAATCTGTCCCACGGCAGCAATGCCCAGAACTTAGGGTGTTGAAAGAATCCAAATCTGCACCTCTACTGGAAAATGCACCCGTCTCATACAATCGCTTTAAAACATAAAATTGCTTTAAAAACGCAACCAAATGCAGTAAACATAAACCAACAAAAACACCAGTGTTAAATTAACATCCAGATGCAGGATACTTCTCTTGAACCTAGAGACAATCACAATGGGTGCTACAAATTAATTACTTCTTTAGGAGAATGCATTTCATGGTAGACCGGCCTTCCACGAAATACACCGCCATAAAAATACTGTTTCCATTTGTCCCAGAATTGAATAATTTTGAGAGTAAGGTTGTAGGACTGATGCTGGTGTAAGTTACATGGATGTGACACTTTCCTAGTGGGAGATAGGAGGGGGTACATTTTCCGGCAGGGGTGCTTTTTCTGGCCGGTTTTGATGAACAACAGACTTGGTCATCTTAGTCAGATTCCAACTGAGGCTAAAACATATGACGGAATATATCTCAGCTCTTCATCGTATTGTCACATTTTATTGACCGGTTAGTTGGCGGGTTTATTTGCATATCATGCATATTCATAGATCCTGGAATTTACAATGACAGAGGAGATATCTTTACATGGCTTTTTAAGAGGTTTACTAAACTTGTTGTGGAAAGAAAACTGTCAGACAATGTTTTTCATAGCACAGTATTTATATATGCCTTAACATACTTGACTTTAAAATACTTACAATAATATTACAATGTAAAAAATACTATATGTGAATAATAAAAAAGGAAAAAATTACATGTTTACACATTTACATTACCTCTGCAAAAAACTGCAGTATTTCAACACTGCTGAAGAAAACATTCCTGCTGAAGACAAACCTGAATATAACCTAAGTTCAGTGACATTTTTTATCATAATTTCCATTCAAAATAAATGGCTGCATTTATTCTTACGCTTTAACCAAATGTGGTGAAATGAGATGAAAAACAGGTGTGCTGTGTCTCTGTAAAGATGTGTATGCGCTCACTTCTGGATCACTGCAGGCTGATGTTAATCCACAGTGCATTTCTCTGCTGAGAAAGGAAATTGTAAAAACTCAGTGACATGTTGTTTTTAACAAATCATAATTTAAAAAGTTCATCCAAAACAACACTAAAATCTGATGCTATCCTAGAGGCTTTGTGAGGGTATATGTGAGGTACAGAAAACATTGACAAAAAGGGTTTTAGCAAAGTGACTATATTTCAGCCTGTGGGGGTTGGACATGCATGATATTTATTTCAAAGAGTGCTGCAACATAACTTCCTCTGATATTTAGATGCTCAAAATGAAGCTTAAGCTTTAATGAAAAACATAATTTTCTTTAATATCTTGTGTGCACACATAATGCAATATTAACATCAAAAAATAAAGACAGCACACACGCACTCACAGACACATACACACAGTGTTCGACCAGCTTACTGGATTTTCAAAATTTAGTATTTACAATTCATATAAATAATACATTGTGTTGTTTGTTCCACAACTTACCTTGAGATCCTAAGTTAATGTGACATCTGCACCAGATCATTCCTTTTTATTTTCTTGAAAATTAGTCACCTCCACAGACTGTTGGTTGTAGGTCTGTAACATCAGATCCACCAGGTCCAACATGTCTGTCTTCTCCAGTCGACTGCTTGAGATGCACGGGAGGCCTGCACTGATGTCACTGTTCTTCAGGTACCACTTGAATTCTTTAAGCTCTTCATCTTTCAAATGTTCCAGCACTTTCAAAATGTTCTCTCTAACCGGTGTGATAGTTTCTGTCTGATTTGAAAATGAATAAACAACGCAATATGATTTGACCAAAACTTAATAACATTACAGATTAAAAGTTCTCCTCAATGCAGCAAAGGTTGTGCAAGAACCAGTTTACATGATAATTTGGAATAGAATAGAGTTAATTTCAACATGCACGTTATTAAATGAAACTGTAAACAGTGATGTGAAATTACTCACTTTCAGGACTGGTTCAGACAGGTGTGCATCTACAGATGTTTTCCCTGAGGAAAAATACAATAAAAAGTGACTCAAACACCGTTTGTGGCTAGCTTGGTTTATAAAGATTTACAGTACAAAGAAGAAGTTGTTGACATGCCACAATCCCAAGCCAAAATGACCAACAAAGCACATGCAATATTGAGATCTCAACTGATCACCACCTGGTGGTGAGTTGGATCAGATGGCGGGGGAGGCTGCCGGACAGACCAGGATGGCCCAGATGTATAGTGAGGGTCTGCTGGGAACGTCTGGCAGAAAAACCTGTCAGAAAGATCTTTAACTGCCACCTCCAGCAGAACTTCAATCTTTTCCTGAGGGAGGCGGAGGACATTGAGTCCGAAGGGGCCATGTTCCGAGCCATTGTCGAAGCAGTAGAACGGAGCTGTGTCTGCATGGTTGTCGGTGCCACCAACACCAGCATGTCGGCAAGGAAGGAGAGCTGGGGGGGGGCGTCCATATCAGGGGCTGAGGTCCCCGAGTAAGTCAAGAAGCTCAGAGGTAGCGGGGCCCCTGTAGTGAATGAGGTCTACCCTGGGTTCCTCAAAGCTCTGGATGTTGTGGGGCTGTCCTGGTTGACACATCTCTGCAACTTCACATGGACATCGGGGGCAGTGGGGCAAGGGGTAGAGGGGGTCCGGTTTGGTGACCTCAGAAACTCATCTCTGCTTTTTGCGGATGATGTGGTTCTATTGGCTTCATTGGACAGTGACCTCCAGCTCTCACTGGAGCGGTTTGCAGTCGAGTGTGAAATGGTGGGTATGAGAGTCAGCACCCCTAAATCCAAGGCCATGGTTCTCTGCTGGAAATGGGTGGAATGCTCTCTCCAGGTTGGGGACAATTTACTGCCTCAAGTGGAGGAGTTTAAGTATCTTAGGGTCTTGCTCACAAGTGAGGGACAAATGGAGCAGGAGGCCGACAGACGAATCTGTGCGGCATCCGCAGTGGTGAAGAGAGAGCTGAGCCAAAAGGCAAGGCTGTCAGTTTACCAGTTGGGCTTCCCTGCTTAGGCTGCTGCCCCCACGACCCAACCCCGGATAAGCGGTTGATGATGGATGGATGGATGGAAAGGTCTTACCTTGTATGTGACCAGTGCTTTGATAGTCATCTGAAGGAAAATGAAATGGTAAAGTATAAAGGTATAAGTATAGAAGTATACAGGTATGCATTTCCCCAAGGGGATCAATAAAGTATTCATTATATGCAAGTGTATGTATTATATAGATGTATTGTACACAATGTAAATACATTTAGTATTATGCAGTAATATTACAGTATTATTTAAAACTGACCACCTCGAATTACACAGGTCCATACTGGTTGAGGATCATGCTTTTGCGTAAGGTTGAGCTTGAAGTTTCTGTCTGGATTTTCAATGAACATTGAACAAACAAGAAATTTGGATTTCTGCTTTCATACCTCAGCTTTAAATTCTGCGAAAGCAATCAATAAAAAAGGGAAAGAAAGAAAATGATGCAATGGTCATGAGATAATAGTAACTTGTAATCACAGTTGATTTTAGGGTTGATAATGTAATGCATTAAAATGTGCTTTTTTTAAAAATAGATATTAGTTCCCGGTTGCAGTGACGTATTTTCAGACAAATATCTTTAATTGTTCAACATCAAATCATATTCTGAGGTAATTATCAGTGATAATATTAAACTATGACAATTGTCAGTATTCCAGTATTGTGTTGTTAAGAATTTGATACTATGTCCAACTCAAACATTCATAGGAAAATGAAGCTACATGTGCTACATGTACATTCCCATGAGTGTCACACACTCTAATTTCCTGTCAATATCTTGTATGTATCTTGATGATAGCATTGGACCACTTTGCAAAGTCTTCTCCAACATCCACATCCCAAAGATTCTCAATGGGGTTAAGGTTGGGACTGTGTGGGCCAATCCATGTGTGAAAATGTCTCGTGCTCCCTGAACCACTCTTTCACAATATGAGCCTGATTAATCCTGGCATTGTCATCTTGGAATATGCCTGTACCATCAGGGAAGAATGGATGCATTGAAGGAAAAACCTGATCATTCAGTACATTCAGGTAGTCAGCTGAGCTTATTGTGTTGCCAGCAGAAACATAATAATCACTGCAGTATTTATACAATGGAAGGCTCTTACCTATTTGTTTAATGATTTTCAGATGGTGACTTTTTTGGGGGTCACACAGTGTATATTAAAAACCATCTACTAAAGTCAGCTCACACATACATTTGGACAAATCTCTGCAGAATCAGATTAAGAAATAGTTGAGTTCATGTTGGCACTGGTTGCCACTCAGTACTAACTGGCTCTATACATGGATGACAGTTTAGTCTTTATTCTAAACCCATCTCAATCAGTTTGTCATGATTCATTATTTTGCGTTTGCCCGTTTCCTTTAAATGTTGGTTGTCAGTGACCATTTTAAAGTAAAAAAAAAAAAACTATATTAGGGGCACAATGGAAAAAAGTCAATTTTGAGAGTGTCTGCCTTAATTTTATTTGGAGTAAAACCTAGCATTGCCACAATAATTGTCACAGCCAAGTGAAACATTTTCCTACAGTTCTGCTGCAGTATTTAGGGTGTTTATCTGTAAGTTGAAGCCTTATCTGCATCTGTACAGTTCACTACAGGTTCAAGTTTAGTCCAGCGTAAATGCTCCCTGGCCCATGCAAGACAATGACGCCTGTGCCTGGTGGTGTGGTCAGGTACCCTTGCAGG